>JAOWAW010115400.1:0-13132 GCA_028565695.1 Nicola tetela
GAGGGTGGGTGGGAACTGAGCAACAGCGTGTGGACTGGCTGGATGCGACTGAACAGAGCGCTCGCCTTTCAGGCTCTCATAAAGCGTGAATTCAGGTGCAGTCGGCGAGAACTTGCTTCTCGCTTCTCTCGCTGCGCTCGGCCAGCGAGAAGCGTCATTTCTCGCCTCTGCACAGGCACATATATTGGGTTGTGATGCCCGCTGCCAACCACACGCGACAGTAAAAGCATGGAACAGATGAAGAGGAAGAAAAATAGAAAGAATGCTGCCAGAAACAAACATTACAGCCCAATAGAACGAGAGACACAGAGGAGATCAGATAGCGATTCCTTCAAATAGCCGTCTTTAGCTGCTTTGCTCTTCCACCCTCCATGTTGCTTGAATAAACGGTCCGGAGCCCCAGCGTTAGCTGCTGCTGAAACACCTCCTGAACGAAGGCTATGCAAACCATAGTTTAGTGAAGGCAGACCTGCAGACTCTAGGCATTGGCGAACAAGTTCTCTTGCTCTTGAATAGGTCTTCGGGGCAGGTCTTAGATAAGATGTGCCGCCCTTCTTGCGGCCGAGTTTGCAAAACGACGGTTGATCTTCTTTGTGCTGACCTTCTTCAAGGAAACGTTCAACAAGGGTTACGGGGTATAATGGTGAATGCGTTCGTGCTATAAAAACCCAGTGACCTTCCCGTAGAGTGTCGCTCTTCCGCTGATCAATGAAAATAGACGTGTGCGTGTCAAAGAACCGTAGACAATTCGGTGAGAGACGGCTTAATTCATCCCAACGTAAGAAAGAAGCGTATCCTAGAACGACCAATGTGACAATCTGCAAGTCTGCAAGGTCAGTATGAGGAGATATGAAGTGACTGACCACCTTGTGGATGTCTGCTGATGAAATAGGCTGTTTCTTAATAGTCGGCGCAGCGACGATACGACGAGCTACAGCGACAATCTGCTGAAACAATGGAGATTTTGTAGCATCAGCAACTCCGGCTTTCTCGTGCGTCCAGGCGATTGCTGCCACAGCCGTGTTGATCGGAGTTGGGCTGCGAGCTGTCTGCAGAAGGAAGGCAATGTACAGAAAAAGATGTGAGCTCTTTGCAGGCAGAGTTGGTAGGCAATGCGAAGTTCGCACATTGAGACCAGCGATGAAACGCTCGAATGTAAGTCTTCACGTAGCACCGTGCTAGGCGCGCGATCGTGTAGAGCTATGACCGGTAGCTGACAAAGAAGGTGTTACAGAGACGTGTCCTTGATAGCCTGCAACTCACGCCATTCTCCAAATGAAAAGAACCCTATTAAGAACAGGGAGAAACAAGAAATGTAAGACGAGGAAGTGCAGATAGACTTCAGAGAAAAAAGAAAAAGAGAAAGACCATTAGTATTGATCCTTTCATATCACGCAACAAGATCAGCATGCTGCACACATCTGAAGCAAATGAACCAACGCTGATTCGGGACCTATATCCTGGTATAGAGCTCAAGCTAGAGGGCAACATATAGTGTCGATACTGCAGTGAACTATGAACAACAAGAGGCATTTAGTGAACACATAACACAGAAGAGACGCGAGTACTTGCATGGCGAAGTACTCATGCAAAGGGAGGAGGAATCATGGCATCAGATAAGCGATCGCGTGTCGGCGCTGCCCTTTGCGATCTCTGGGCACTGCACTCAGGGCATCCCCTGTAGGCACTCTTAATAAGCAAACTCGAACAAATAAATTCACCGCCAGCGCTCCAGACTCGACTCGGACATTGCCAACAACACTGAACGTCTCCGGCATCTGGGCTTAGCACTCTGGCCATCCGCCCGCACCATACCAACAACACTTAATACTCAACTTCTTCAGCATCTGGGATTTAACACTTCGTCCCTCCACCTTTTTTATTTTATTTTATTTTATTTATTTTTTAACCCGGGCACACACAAACACAGACCATCAACGACACTGGAATGCTCAGAAACAAAATTATCTTATGCTCCAAAATCCAGCGTATCGGAGATGAAGATAGAGAGCGGGAGATAATGATATAAGGGGTGGGCAAGAAAAGACACAGTGCTTACTATCTAGACTTGAGAATATCTCTCCCATCAACTTGATCAGGGTGATAACTCCGCGATCTTTCGGCCTGGGCTGATACATCCAACGTCAAGTTCAATGCTTGCAAATCCGCCGAGCTATACATTGGCTCAAAACCCTGCCCCCACTCCCTGATCCTTAATGGGGAACCGGTAACCACAGCGACCGTGAAACGTCACCGCGGCGTAACTCTAACCTCCACACTCTCATGGAACGAACACATTGGCTCTATCCAACAGCAAGTTGTCAGACCACTCGCACTGACCAAGAGCCTAGGCTACCGCCATCATCTATCTCCAAGCATCATCAGAACGTTCTACCTCGCCTACATCAGACCTCGGTTGGAGTACTGTAGTGCTGTATGGAACAACTCATCTCACCGTTTCTCGCTCCAACTGGAAAAAGTGCAACTCCAGATTGCAAACATCATCTGTCAGACTAACAACCTCACTCCTCAACTACGATTACGTGAAGCCAACTTGCCTACCCTGGCTTGGAGAAGAAGACTACACCGGCTATTGCTCATCTGGAAGTTGAGTAAGAGCATGGGTCCACCACAGCTACAGCCGCAACTGCCCAAGACAGCCAGCTCAATCTCGCTGCAATTACAACCTCCGCTCTGTAACCAGCCTGCAATTTCCTGTTGTCACCACCAGCCACTTTCTATCTTCTTTCCTACCTACTGCCATCACTGCATGGAACTCTCCTCCTGCCTACTGTGTAGATGCACCAACCTCCTCCTCCTTTCTTAGAAGCATATCGCGTCTTTTTCATGACGATCAATTTTCATTCGGTCTGTAGTTTATTTTTTTTGTTTTTCTCCTATTTCCTCACTCTTCTCTCAGGAGTCCTGGAGGTTTCCTTGAGTGCTTCCGTTTCCTGCGTCGCCGACTCGAATAGCCTTGCGGCAGTAACTCGACCAGTGTCCGTAGGAGCCACATCGGAAGCAGGGTCCAGCAGTGGTAGGACCGCGGAAGCCATTGCTCTGGTATTTGTTTCGAAAAGACTGGCGAAAATTGGAGAAGCCCTGACCAAAGCCTGAGCTGTTAACTTGAGGCGCTCTGCCATCGGAAGAAAAATACTGAGATGAATTCGAGGACTTGCGAGAACTCTTCGCGACCTCTGAACGAGCACGTGCTAAACGGCGCCGCTGGTCGTCGCCGTCAACTATATCTTCATCAAGGTAATGATCGAGAGTATCCTACCCAAATCGATCAGCAATTTTAAGGTGTTCAAACTTCTCAGAAATTAAGCTCATACCTTTTCTCAGGAGGTCCTTTGCCTCATTAGGGTCCGCGTCGACGGCTGCAGACGCCTCCTCCAGTACGTCTGCAAGCTTTTTCGTGAACTCATATTGACGCTTGCAGCTCGGCTTTTGGAAAGTGTATTCACCGTCGCGAGCGGCTGGGCGCTTGCGCTGCAGGCGACGCAATTCTTCTTTCGTCTGCTTGAGCTCTTCGAGGGCTGTCTCCGTCGAACGACGTTGTCCTTCGACTAGCTGAGTCAAATGTTGAGCCCAAGAAGGAGGCTCTGACGAATTCCCTGCATAACTGGAAGAACCAGCTACAGGAGACTCTTTCAAAGAATTGACGGAGTCAACTGTAACGCTACGTGTACTGGAGGCACTCATAGAGCGTTCGGAGGCTGGGCAAAATCGCGAAGCTCTACTTCGTCTAGACATGCTGTGCAACTGCTGAATACAGAGACACTAGTACAGTACGCAGCTGGAAGAAGAGATACGACTTTTAGACCTTCGAGAAACACTTCGGAAAACAACCTCGTATAACTATGAACGACCACGTGTAGAATAACCTAGACACGGTTGAACTGAGCAACAACGTATGGACTGGCTGGACGCGACTGAACAGAGCGCTCGCCTTCAGGCTCTTATAAAGCGTGAAATTCAGGTGCAGTCGGCGAGAACTTGCTTCTCGCTTCTCTCGCTACGCTCGGCCGACGAGAAGCGTCATGTTATTAATTTTTGGCCAATTTCCAGACTGGTGTTCCTTGGCAAAGCATTATTTGTGTCTTGATGTTAGTGTAGTTCATCTGCTGTGTTGCATATTGGGCCACACAGTATCTTACCACCACAGTGAATTGCAGATTCTTGATTTGTTGACGAGCACATTTAGTATATGACTTCATACAAATGACGTCATCTGCGTAAAACACTGTAAAACTATAAAATGGTATATCTTGGATTGCAATCAAATTTATCTAGGGAAGTTGTTTCTTAACTGCAGGTGGATGGCAGAGTGAGGTGATCAAACAGAGTGCGAAGCACCTTGAAGCCATATTTGAAGCAGATTGCCCTCAGCTTCTTCTACAGCTAAGGTTTCAGGTGGTATGTGGTGGAATTTCTGATCAAGCATACACAGAAATGAGTAAAGTGGTAATTCCGGGCAAAGTGGCTAAGTTATTTGTGTCTCAGCTCATTAAATCGGAACTTGCAGCTGGAATTTGCCTCGCTGGTCTGTCGAGGAATGCAGGGTTGCTGGAGCAAGTAGAACTGAACAGTGGATTGGTAGCCACTTCTACACGTCTGAAGCATCTACATGAACTTATGCAACCATTTGATCTTATGTATTCTGACGGTGAGTGATTGCTGTCCCAAATCATATAAATGGCAACTCTAGCAATAGCATAATTTAAATATTCTACAGCATTACACCGCACAATACATTTATTGTATTTACATTATCATTATGGAGTGTGCTTAACCATTTACCAACATTTAGTTTCCCCTTTCATTATTATTTTTTTCTAATTTTCTGACTACCATGAGAGAAATAAAAAAAAAACAAGAACAAGAACTCTTAAATTTTCTAAAGGACGGTACCATAGTTGTTGGCTCTGTGACGAGCTTGAGTATTTCTGTCTTTAAGGACCTGTTTGTTGATGTTTTTTTCTGACTTGCTGGAACATGTTCCAAGTTGGCCATTACACACAATGTTAAGAGTAGCGTAAAATCCCTGTTTGTTTCTGACTACCATTGTTAAATTAATCCGGCAGAAGTCAACTGACAATATTGCTGTCCTGCGTGTGTCTCCATATGAACCGTGTGTGCACTCTGCCCTATGCATGTTCTGGTGCGTGCCCATGCATGTCACCCCATGATGCATGATTTCAGGTAACAAAGTTAAAAATCATGTTGTGTTCATTGGTGCATGCAAGGTTCAGTTTACATGTACTGTAGTGCTAGTTAACATGAATTAACTTTAGGAGTTACTTTAAATTCTGTTATAATTGCTTGAATCAAAGCACTGAAATTAAAGTGATACCAAAATTTGCATGATTTGCAGCAACTGGGATATTATGCTAAACATGTGGTCTATAAAATTAATGAGAAGTTTAAATTCATGCTATTTAACATTTTTGTTCTATTTTTCTTTCTTGCAGAAAAAGAGCTTTCAGATCAATTTTTTGAACAGATCATTCCTGCTATTGCCCCATGTTGGAGACATGTTGCCAAGATGTTTGGAACTCTGAGTGAAGGTGAAATTGAGTTCATTGAGAAGACATCTGCCGTCCCATTTGCCCAAACACATCAAATGCTCCAGGCTGCACGAGAAAAGTGTAGGACACAAGACACACAATTCTCTATAGTCTACTTGAAAGATGCCCTCCAAAGAGCTGGGCTCAACAAGGAAGCTGATGATACTCAGCAGGCCTTCAGTGCAGGCAAGTTAATTAACTATTGACTGAGAGCTGAAGCTCATCAAAAGGTCGCATCTTCTGCAGGTGAGCTGAACTGATCATGAAGAGGAATTTGTTTGTGTGGTTTTGTGATCTCTTAGGCATGGCAATACGTCAAGGTTTAGTGCAAGCAGCAGCAGAAACATTCCAGCAGATGCAGGCCGAATTATTCAAGTCACTAGGCAAACAGGAAGGAGCAACACCTGAAAAGACTGAGCCAGGTGAATGATTGTTAGATAAGATTGTATTTCATTATCTTTGTATCAAGTAGTGTTTGAGTATTATGATTGGGAATGTAAAACTGAACAGCGTTTATGCCTGGTGTTAATAATTATTTGATTTCATTCCACCATGCATTATGTGCATATGACAATCATCATAATTGTCCAAAGTGCTGCTCTTAACCATATATTTGCATTTTTTAGTCTGTCAGTAATGTAACACGAGTGCATAATGTTGTGTCCCTGATGGTTAATGGGACTTGCCTCAGCCATGCTCCTCTTCTTGTCAATAGACCTGAAAATGCACTACTACACCTTGTTTTGGTGAAATGCTGTAGCTGAAAGTAAGCTTGTTCATTAATTGCATCACAGTGGGGAGATCAGCTTGAAGACGTTGTATGGAGACCCCTCATGCCAAAGAATTGTAACCAGTGATGAGAAAATGATGGGCAAGTATGTTCCATTTGAGCTTAGTTTTTGATTGCTGAAGGGAATTTTTATTCATTTTCAGTGTTTGTGTATTTCTGTGCATGTGGGTGTGTATGCATGTGGGTGTGTATGCATGTGGGTGTGTATGCATGTGGGTGTGTATGCATGTGGGTGTGTATGCATGTGGGTGTGTATGCATGTGGGTGTGTATGCATGTGGCCATGGCTTGATAGGAATGAAAGAGCAAAAGGAAGGACTTCAAGGACTTCTTCAGGCCATTGGTCTGCAAGCTGAGATTTCCATACCAATGAACAACATATACAAGAACTTCCAAGGAACTAAGGCATCTGGTCAACCAGGAACAGGTATTTTATGCAATGCTTTGTCATAAATAATTCTATACATGCTTTAATTATGCATTTACTCTGTTGCTGGTGAGCCCATTTTATTCCTGGTTGGGATCTGTGCTGTCAAAGAGATCATGTAACATATAGAGGAGTCAAATATGTGACTTGACTGTTGCTGTATGTGTTTCCACTCGCTGTTGCACCATAGAACAACCTCTGTTGGAAGTCCAATTGGGCAATTTACCAGATCTGCAAGAATTTGCACGTGCCTTCCAGTCTGCTCAACCAGCCTCCACTGAACACTCGAAGTTTGAGCTGGGCCGCAAGGACGAGATGAATAGAAAGGGTAAATTGGCACATTTAAATTAAATACTTCTGGCATGAAATGCTCAGCTGTAATAATTGGGTCAATATATCAAGAACATTTCACTGCTGAAAATTTGCTGCTACTAGGCTTACAATGTTTGTTATGTCTTCAATGTAATCTAAACAGAGGCAGCTTTGCATGATAGTTTTCTAAGGCTGAAAGACCTTTTTCATATACATAATTGTTTGAGTAGTGCTTTCTATTATGCAGATGTTGGATATATAATCGCTGCACTAATCAGGTACTTAATTGGAATACTGGGTGTGATGTTGTCAGTTATAACTGTTCGAGTGTACTCTCACTCTGATAACTTCATTGCAGTCATAGAACAAGAACAACGAATTCACCACAGACACTGCTCTATATCGCCACTCAACACCTGCAAACACGCTAATGCATACACATGCTGGATAGCACCTGTAATAGGTGCTACTTACACTCCTAACATCTTCCTCTCTTCACACAAGACAATAAGACTCAATTGGGACTTAAAATATTTCTGACAGTTCCTTGCTCTTGTAAATGTCCTGTTCACTCATAGCCATATCATTTAGGCAGCTGTATGACATGTGTTCTTGTCCTATTCGTTGGAGCTGATCTTTCTGTGGCTGTATTCTGTTTCGTTCCAGTCTGCTCAATGGTATGGGTTTGATCGCTTGTGTACTGTCCAGCCTGTCCTTGTACTTCTGCTGTCTGTTTTGACACAGGATCTTCAGCATCTGTGTCAATCACCTTCTGCTCATCTAGTATGTCTGACCGTGACATGCTCTGCTTGTCTGCTTACTTCTCTTCTGTTGTACTCTCATACTCTTGGCCTGTAACATGACTTTCTTCTTGGTCCTGTCTGGCCGCTTGCCTCATCTGCTGTTCACGGTCTCTGGCTCCTTCTATGAATGAACGACTCTCTTGTTGTCTAATGTCGTTACAATTACGCCGAAAAACCTGACCTGTAGTCTTCTCTTTGATTAGATAGGTCCAAGATCCTTCTTGAGCAATACATGTGCCTTCTTCACTCCATCCTTGCTGACCTTTTTAAAAGCTGTTCTTGAGTGGCTGTAACCAGACTTCTTTTCCAATGCACAACTATGGTAATTCTTGTGCATGTCTGTTAAGAAACTTTTTCGCCTGCTGTCTTTGTGGACAAGCTGATCATACGTTTCTTGTGGCAGTTGTATGTCTTGTTTCAGAAGTTGTTTTGTAGTTGGTACTGTTGTTCTTGTCTGGTGTCACGGTACTAGCATTCTTTGTGCTGGGCTCATTCCCATTCCGGCTGTAGGAATGTTTCTCCTTTCTAGAATGGCCAGCCATGTATCCTGATGTGCTGCCAGCGTTTTCTTGAGCAACTGCTTCACTATTTTTACCGCTGATTCTGCCTTTCCATTGCCTTGATGGTGGTGTGGCGATGATACAATATGATCGATGCCCTACTGTTCCGTGAATCCTCAAAACTCATTGCTAACAAATTGTGGTCCATTGCCTGTGACCAAAACTTCCAGTATACCAAATCTTGTGAAAATGCTCTTGACCTTCTTGATCACCGACTGGCTACTAAGGTCCGGAAGCTTTCAACCTCCCACCAATCTGAGTAGTAGTCTACAAGCAGTAGAAACTCAAGTCCGTTGGGAGAAAATAGGTCTCCTGCTACTCTACTCCGCGGTTGCGGTGGTAACTGGTGTGTAACCATTAGCTCTTTAGCTTGTTCTGGTTTGAATTGGCTACACACCTCACACTGCTCAACGAACTCTTTGATATCTGCCAACATTGCAGGCCAAAATATTGCTTTTCTGGCTCACCTGGTGCATGCTTCTATTCCACTGTGAATAGAGTTTATCTTTTTTATTGCCTCTCGTCTCATGCTCTGCGGAATAATAATCCTTTGCCTTTTGAATAGAATGCGTCACTATCCCGTTTCGAAAATTCCAGTAGACCCTCACTTCTTCCGGAACTGCTGCTCGTTCATCCGGCCATCCACATGGCATAATCTCTCTCAGATTTTGAAGTGTGCTGTCTTCTCCCGTTGCCTTTCGCACCTTTGCCAATCCATTGGTTGAGACATTCACATGCTCTTCAAATTGCATTCCTTCCAACTCTTGGTAAAACACACTTATACTCTGGTAATGTTCTGTTTCCTCTACCAACGGTGCTCTGGACAAGAAATCGGCAATGAACATCTGTGTACCTGGAATGTACTTGACCTCGAACAAGTTTTTCTGCAGTCTTAGCAGGATGTACTGTAATCGCTTTGGCGCGTTGAGGAGAGGCTTTTTGAACACCGCCACCAACGGTCTGTGATCTGTGTGCACAGCGATTCATTTGGGGCACCCCTTGTATAGAATTGAGGCGTCAAAGTTCTGAGCGATTTCGGATAGCACCTCATTTCCTGCTGTTTTGAGTTAAATTACACATCCGATCTTCCATAATTGAGCACTTTGGACCCTAGATATGAAGAGAGGACATTCTCAGGTTTCCGTAGGTTGTTGAATTTCGTTTCTACGACCGTTATTCACGGAGATATAAGGCCGCTCGCCAAAAGTCGGAGACTCGGCTTGGTAAGTAGGGAAAGGATGCTGAGCGGGCCAGAACTGCGGTTTCTGTACAATCAGCCACAGTGACCGCCACAAAATTTTCGGACGTGATCTATGCAGAATTCTGTGGTCGTTGCGCGACCCAACCCTCTTCGCCATATGTACAGTAGATCAGGCGCGCAGCATGACTCTGTTCATTTCCTCTGTAAACACCGCTCACTTCCGATAACATGAGAAGCACATTGTTTCTCAGGACATTGCAGAGAAAGTGTACCAATCGTGGGAGTCGGTCTGGGACATTTTTTCCTTCCTTTTTATCTTGCGAGCGTTAACGGCTGGCTTTATAGGCGTAGTTAGCTTCCGCTTTCCGAAGCTCGAGAACCCCGTGATGGGTTCAGAGAATGGCGCTGCCAGCACTGACAGAAAAACCGCTAGTAGCTTCAAGGTTCTGTCGTGACTACTACTATGGCGGTACTAGTTAGTAGTTCTGGCCGATAGAGTAGATTTTCCAATCGCGAGGCTTTAGTAAGCTCAGAGGCATGACAACCGCATGATCACAGCTTTTGATGGCAGGCGGCCTAGCATTCCTCCTGATGTGAGCATTGTGGCATCATCACCTGCTTCCCGCCCATTCATATCGAGTTAACACGCATGCCCTACACATGGACAGGACATTTCTAAACCCTAGCCTAGTGAATCGCAGTGGTGTACGGTTATACCGTTGCGTGCAAAGATGAACTGATCAAAATATTCGCAACCAACATGACAAATCGCCGAACACTCCTTTTCAATTTATGCGTATCTTCGTTGTATGTCTGAAAGGGTTCTTGAAGCGAATACCACTGATTGTCCTTGTAACAGTGTCGCACCAAGGCCGTACTCATTTGCATCACACTGTATTGTTACTGGTGCTGTGACATCATAGAATCGAAGTATCGTGTTTCTAGCTATTAGCTCCTGAAGCTTGTTGAATGCTTCGTGTTGTTGTGGCTGCCATACCCATAACATGTCCTTGGTGGTCAGTTAACGTAGTGGAGCTGCCACCTCGGCCAGGTGTGGTAAAAATTTGGCCATATTGTTGGCCATTCCCAGAAATCTCTGCACTTCCTTGACACTTGATGGAGGTTTTAAATCCGTAATAACAGTGACCTTTCCCGGGTCTGATTGGATTCCATTCCTAGTCAGTTGATGTCTGACGTATGTAAGTTCTGGTACCCAAAAAGCAAATTTCCCTGAGTTCCATCGGATGCCTGTGTTTCGGGACCTCTCCAATAAACGTAATAGGTTTTAATTATGATCTCGTTCTGCCTCCGTGACAGTCTCTCCACATCCATAGACTAACACATCATCTGCTATGCCAGTGACTCCTTTCAACCCTGTGATTGACTCATTCATTCATCGTTGAAATTCTTCCGGTGCTGAAGACAACCCAAACGGCATACGTCGCCAACGGTATCTACCAAACGGCGTCCAAAATGTAGTTAACATGCTACTACCCTAATCCAGAACTACATATCAGAAGCCATTTTTGGCATCCATTTTAGAGAATACCTTTGCATTTGATAAAGAAGGCATGAGATCCTCCATAGTTGTCATGGGGTGCCTTGGGTGCTTTATGACTTCATTCAATTCTTTCGGATCTAGACATATCTACATTTTTCCCGGCTTCATGACCGTTACCATGCTTGAGATCCAGTCCATGAGTTCCGTCACTTTAGCAATGACTCCTCTTTCTTCGAATTCTGTCAGCTTCTTTTGTAACGGCTCCCTCATTGCTGTGGCTACACGTCTTGGAAGGTGTTGGACTGGTCGCGCTCGATCATCAATGGTAATGTGACATTCACCTGGAAGTCTTCCAAGACTGTCAAAAACATCTGCATACTCTCTGAGTATTGCTTCTTTCGTGAAGTTCTGACCTGCACCTGAACCACTCTCGGAGATCTGCCAAAGGTTTCTTGTTTCATACTTAATCGTTGGTGATAATGTCAGAACTATAAGACTCTCGCACGTTTCAGCTGATATCAACGGTGGGCGCTGCTTTCCATCGATGACAACGAAGTCTACGTCGTATTTTCTTTCCTGGTATTGTAACTGTACTGCACATTGACCCAGAGGAGTCATGGTTGACCCATCATAGAAACGGAGTTCGATTGCCGATGGTCATAACTCTGTCGTTATTCCTTTCCTTAATTGTTGATACACTACGCTTGTCATAACATTCTCTGACGAGCCGGTATCTAACCGGCATTCCACTGGTTTTTCTCTGGTCTTCGCTTCTTTTGCTAATTTCATCGACATATAGACACCATCTATTTCTTCTCACTCTTGGGTTGTTTAGTCCCCAATAAACTTCCAATGTCTTGCCACACCGTGAATACGTTTTCAGTATGTTCACTGGTACCAACCGTCTCAGAGATCTGCGTTTCTTCCTCTGCACTATTCGAATCAACTGCGTGAACTGGTTTTTTGATCGCCTGCCTCTTCCGACATACTCTCGTGTAATGGTTCGTCTTACCGCAGTTTTGCACCGCACACCATATGCAGGGCATTTCTTTAGTGGATGTGTTAGTCCGCACTTTTCGCTAGCTGTTTGAAGATGCGGTTCGCCTCCAAGCCCATGACCATTTTCAATGTCGCGACTCGTACTGCATCGTCTTTCTCCGCTACTCCCGTCGCTACTTCGTAGTTTTCCCATTTTTCTCGAAATTCTGTCCAGTTCCTCCACTGGTCGCCTTCTGTACTGACTGGCCATGGTGCTGGTAAACTGCTCGCCATTGTTTAGTGGAATCCCACTTCTGGCACCATGCTCGAGTGTACTCTCACTGATATTTGAAGGGAACGACCTTGAGCAGACGGGATGACACTGAAAGAGAAAAATTTGAAAAAAGCCTTCAGCCGTCTGTGGGGATTGAACTCGCCTACGGCACCGATTCGCCTAGCAAATGAAAATCATCATCACTTCCCCTTCCACCATCACGTCATCCTCATACTGAAAAGGATGGGCAATGACGGAACTTCAAGCTCTGACTATCGTTCACACGGGAGTTTGTCATTGGAACTTGATAGTAGTTAGAGTTCAGGGGAGTATCTCGGACTATCATCTCTAACTACCATCAAGTTCCTACGAGATACGCGAGATTCCCGAATGCGAATCACGTAGACGTGCTCATCAGGAGAGTATCTATGACCATCCTCTCTAACTACCATCAAGTACCAATGTGAACTCCCGTGTGAACGACAGTTAGAGCTTGAAGCTTTGTCGACGTCATTGCCCATCCTTTTATGAGGATGGCGTGATGGTGGAAGTGGAAGTGATGATGATTTTCATTTGCTAGGCGAATCGGTGCCGTAGGCGAGTTCGATCCCCACAGACGGCTGAAGGCGTTATTCAAATTTTTCTCTTTTTTGTTCTCTTCTTCTTCTTCTTCTTCTTCTTCTTCTTCTTCTTCTTCTTCTTCTTCTTCTTCTTCTT
>JAOWAW010115411.1:2069-13132 GCA_028565695.1 Nicola tetela
GTGGATCACATTATTTCTCAAGCTTCATTTGAATTAAATTCCTAATCATGCGCTGTCGTTGATCTGCAGTTTGCTCAGTAAGGATGACAAGAGTGCATGTTTCGTTTCTGCGTCTACAGAGTCGCTCAAACATCTTGGGACATTTGTCAGCATTAACGTGCCCAAGAGCCCAACCGCGCCAACAGCAGCACATCACGTTTGCACCAACTACCCTCGTTTCCCTTACTCCAATTTTTCGCAACGCACATGAGATTTCAGCAGTGAATCTGAAGTTTCTCTCGTTGACCATAAAGGCTTTGTATTCCGGATTCAATTCGTCGATAAGCCGTGCCGTCACTTGCCTATTGTTTCTCCGCGTAGGCGCATTTAAAACACAAAACGTTAGCATAGGCTACGTTGCAGATGAGCTTGCTCACGTGAGCGAAATACCGGTGGTGATCATGGCCGGGGGCAGGTTTTACAGACAGCCTACTATTCTCCTCAGCGAGTATAGTTTGACCTCCCAAGGCGGAAGAGATTTTCTCTCGCCAATGGCTGTTCTAAGAGGCGGTTGATTTTTGCTCGGTCTCCACGGCAATTATGCTTCATTAAACTTCTAAAACCGGTGATAGCCTGCACACGCTCACCAATAGAGCAGCGAACGGAAGAAGCATCAGCCACTGCATAATTGCTGAAGGCAATAGAAAAAATCTGAAATGCAAACATGTAATCAAGGCCACCTAGAAACGCGCTACCAGCGATGATCAGCGAAGCCACAAAAGTGCACCGTGTTCACCGGAAATTAACAAGTAGCTGATGGTTCCCACATCCCCTGCCGAACTGCTGAGCATACGTCATCCAGCAATTGGCAGAGCACTCAGACGCATAGCGACTACATTTAAATTTGTCTTCGATTAGCCGAAAAGGCGTCAGGCGCCGGTCTTGCGAGGATATTTAGAAGAACAGCTGGAGATTTTCGTGAAGTAGCGATGATGAAGAGGTGACGTTCGGTCTGTCTCATGCTCCCCGCTGATAGCCCTATGGGTTAGCTGGTTGTAGCGGTCATTGAAATCCTAGGAAACCGTTGTGGTTGCTCGTTGTTATGTTCTTTCTTTTCCTTGGCTCTCTGTGGTGTCTCTTAGCGTCATTGCTTGTACTATCTCGTCTTCAGTAATTTGAGATACTATTAGAGCTCTTTAAGCTTTTCGCAGGAAAATATCCCTAAACGCATGTTCATTTTACTTAATTTTCTTTGCTCTCCTTTCCAAATCTTCACTGTTCTTGCTCTCTTCTCCATCTCATCACTATTCTTCACCCGCTACTCTTACCGCGCACTAGCACTAGCTTACTGTATTGTCACCCAGCACGAAATAGTTCAGTACTTGTTATTTTTGCTTTATTTAAATGAAAGTGTCCTAGCCAGTTGATGCCCTCTCTCAGTGGTCTCGGACCATTCATAGAGTGTAATAAGAATAGAATGGAATTAATATTGATGTTCTCTGTAACCGATTAATGTTCGAGACTCAAGCTTAGAATCGATACTAATGATGTGCTGTTTTCAGCTGTCTGCGAAATTGTCAGTTACATTGTTGGAGAAATGGCCCGATACAACTGGTCGTCTCGGATTACTTCCGTCGAGAGAGCGTACATCGGTCAAGAGGGTTATTTGCTCGGTTGTCCGTCTATTAAAGAGTGTGCTCATGCGTTGAGTTGGAGATGTTGGGCACTCCATGGATTGCATGCGTTTGAGAACGCAGTATTACACGGACTATCAGGAGATGGGCTAAAGCAGACTGCTAAAGGCAACCAACCGCAAAGATCAGTAAATGTAAATGAGGTAGAACTTTAGCTCACGCTATAGCCACTTACACACCCTGGAATAGGCATCCCTGCTCTAACGTCAGCCGACGTCGCTGCTGACGTCATTTTATGCGCCTGTGAAATTCGATACCCGGTTCTGCGGAACGACAATGACTGTCGCTCCTAATGGACATCGAGTGATTCCGTTGGGCTTCGGTAACTCTTTGACATATCACACTGAGCTCGAGCTCATTATGATCTATTACGATCACCAACTAACGTGAGTCAATAGCTCCCGAGTGGCACACACCGGTCGCGGTTTAGTGCGACCAAAGGGGAGTCTGGCTAGGGCAGTACGGGGAGTTACTAGGGCAGTAAGGAGGGACTTTGCCTCGGGCAGTGCGTACTATGTAAACTATAATGGTTTTGCGATCGAAATGTGCAGCAGCCACGTCGCAATTGTATCTTTAGCATCACGGAGACGCAATTCAGGCACTCCCTAGCTGAAAGGTACGCCGAGAGGGGCAGTTTTGAAAAAACGAAATTTAAAATCGCTTAAAAGATGACCGCGAACAGGTAGACATTCGACAAAATTTCCATAGCATGGCTTGAATACCCTATCATCACGGTCTAAACCCTGAGCTTGCGCTTGCAGTCTCATGGTTTGGCTTGAATACAGTGTCGTCAGTGCGTAAGCCCTGGGCTGATAGTGCTATGGTTTCGCTTGAACACTCAGTCCTCAGAGAGTAACCCCTGAGCTTATAATCTTATAGTTTGGCTTGAATACCCGGTCGTCAGTATATAAGCCCTGAGCTTAAAGCGCCACAGTTTGGTTGACGAACCGGTCTTCAGTCAGTGTGTAAGCCCTGAGCTTTTACATGTAGTACAATAGCTTGGTTTGAATACCCTTTCGACAGTGTGTAAGCCTGAGCTTCCAATCGCATAGTTTGGTTTGAATACCCAATCGACAGTGAGTAAGCTCCGAGCTTGTAACCCCCTAATTTGTCTTGAATAGCATAATTCCATAGCTTGGCTTGAATACCTACTGTCAGCGTTTAAGCCCAGAGCTTATAGTCGTGCCAAACACTCCTTTGCCCGGACATAAAGCACGGCTTAGTTTATATGTACATGTCTAGGCTTAGAGACAAAAGACTAAGCATAACAGATCTTTAGAATATCGTGCATTAATTGATAAAAGTTTGTAAAATTGTGATCGCGCATCGCTCAGTTTCAGCATGAGAAGCGAAGTCTTCTGAGCCTTAAACTCAATCGGGGACGCGATAATGTTGCATGGCAGTCTATGGAGGGAATCCTAGAATTAGAAATTTCTTTAATGCGGACCACAGTGCCTTCCGAACTGACCTGTGCCGTTAGGCAACCCGAATTTTGTGAAGCAGCGGATTGTCATCCTTTTCTGAAGCACTGGTGCTAAATTTTCTCCAACACACGCAGTGGGTACATACACATGTGAATCTAAACACGGTGCCTAAAGCTTATAAACGGAAACACCGAGACAGCAGACAAGACATGGGCTTGGGCTGACTTTTACACGAAAGAACACGGTGACGTGGTCAAGAACATTGATGCAGATCGCAGACATCACGCCAGATCAGGGACTATGTAGGTATGGGTTCCTTTCATTACTGCTGACAGCCTAGTGAATTTGATTAGGGCACTTTCTTTTGAGGAGCGCTAGCATTAGAAGTATCGTCTTTATTATGCAACAGTGAATGGCTGCTTGTGCACAGAGACGACGACCAATCAGATTATACAATTACAATATTCCCCGGTTGCTGAATGCAAATCACTCTATTAGCGGATGTGCTCGCCATGATCAAATCAAACGCCAATAGCGCAAGTTGAGCTCAGTGAGCCGCTGGTTTCTTGAAAGGCCACCACATTTTCTTTGTACAGCCACAGATGTTGCCAGAGAAATTCGCGATGTGTTGAGTTCATGAAGACGGTCTTCTTCCCGCAAAAACAAAACCACGTGTAACCTCGCTTCTGCAGCCCCGTGACACCTGCATTGTTGTGCGGTTGGGCGTGACGGCTGCAATCTCCAAGGAATAGAGGAAATGCAGAACGTGCACAGGAAACACATGCAAACGAGGAATTCCTGAAGGCATTAAAAGACCGTATTTAATGATAGGGGCTGTGATAAGCAACACCGATTTTCATTGGTTTCGACCTTATGCGCGACTGCTATTATGGTGAAACGCTGACCGGTCAACTTATGCCCAGCGCCTGGTTAACTATTCATGGAATGCTAGCGAACGATCCGTCGCAAACGACTTCCGGAACGCTCTCCTTGGGCTGGCATTAAAAGCAAGGGCAGAGTGCGCCCAGATGGTACGGAAGTTGGGCAGAAGTTTCGCGTTTCCGCGTCGCCTGTGCTATAGGTTGCACGATAACACCGACGCTGAACATTAAGAGCGCCAAGCACGTCTGCCTTGTCTCGTCACCTCTTCTCATTTCAAGCTATCAGTGAAAACTTGAAGTATTGGCCATCAGCGTGAAATGCTGTATTTCAAGACTCTTTAAGCCAATTCCTGTCTGCAGCATAGTAATATCCGAATAACCTGGTTCCTTACTAGCTGAGACCGGTAAATTCGAAAATGCTCTCGCTTTGAGAAATATCTATAGCGAGTTCTACTCGTGACGGAAATGCTACAGCTTGGAGCTTCCGGTGAACGGCATCCGCAGTAAGTGTGTGTGTCGGAATTTGCGCCTCTGTGAAGTAGTGACAAATTATCAAATTGTTCAGTAGAGCTCACACAGAACAACGTAGCACGTCTTTAGGTCCGGGCTTACAATTGATGAAGACACTATTAAGTAGCCGAACCGGGTAACCATGATCTCAATCCGAGGTTTGAGTACAAGATAGCTGATCACAAGTTTCTCGCGCAGTCATTAGCGTTTGAGCCAGCAAGCTAAGTCATAAAGGAGAAGAAAGGTAGAGAGATGAACGCTGGAGAGTGAGATGAATTCAGCAGAGTTAATGTTCCAGAGCGATTTTCTATAGGGAGATCGAATATAAATTTATCGGTAGCCAGTTACGTTAGCTAAGAGAATTAGCTTAATTTATGTGAAGAAACAGTCCACGATAGTTCCTCATGGAAATAAAGACGCGGAGAGAGCTTGGAATTGACCAGGCATAAGATGCAAGATGAGCAGAAAAGACGTCAGCTATGGAGAGATGTTGGTGGATACTGCACAGCCCCCAGGAGGGGGTGACAGGTAAATCCAAGACTGCAGAATTATATAATAATTATTATCCAATCACATGTTTATTTTTTATCGTACGCCCTAGCAACCATACCTCACCTAAAACTAGATTTACAGTGTAAGCAGAAAGGTAGCAGGAAAACCTCTACACATGATCGCCTGGTGTAAGGGATTGTTTGATTACACTTCCCTGGGGCTGATTTCCCCATTTTTACCTGTAGTTAGGCTCGACAGTATCACTTCTGACTTCTCCAAATCATCTGAACTCTGTGACTGACTAGTAGCACACGTTCAGACGGAACTGTTTCCAATTTAAGCGTGGCCCGTGCCATAAACCTTCAAGTCTTCTTGTTTTTCGGCTATCTAACCGCATTGATGGCAACGCTGATACTGTCAGTGGGTGGAGACCCACAGATGTGTACAAAGAGGAGGAAAACGTAACAATGTTGCAAACTCGAGAAATAAAACAAAGAGAATTTACCTCAGTGGTCACATTAGTGCGTGCGTTCAAATCATGTTGATTCGCTGCCATGAGGGCGTCAAATGAAGGAGACACGCACGCCGCCGGTAAATAGGCAATCTAGGATTAAATTCCATGTAATTGTATACTGCAACGCGTCCGACATCTCAAATCGTAACCTTACTACTTTTTTTTTTTTATCATGCAACAACTTTTGGACACCAGGCGGCATTTCCTTCAGTGCTCGCCGTGGCCCCAGCACGACTTTAAAACAAAGAAAGCAGCGACAACAAGGTTTGTTCCGATATTTTACATTTATGGCATTAAAAGGCTATGCTACCATTGATGAGTTTGCATCTTTAGGGGTTGGTGAAATGTGATCAAGTCCGCGGCTGTTTGTCGCGATGGTTGTGATATAATACCCGAGCGTGGATAAGGCATCGCATTATCTCACACTGTTATGCAGGGATTAGTGAATTAAGGCGACAAAAGAACGAACGTATCTGCACACATATACACATTTCAACACATAACACAATTATGGTACACAGCACACATTCATAAATACACTTGTTTTGCGATATCGCGTAGCTTGTCTCTAGATTGACCTGGCGATCATGAGAATCAGTGTCAACCTAGGCATAAGGTCATTGCTGAGTATCGATATCCTGTCGTCCTATTAAAAAGTTGTCCTGGGGCAAAAAAGGTTTTGCTGCTCAAATATGCCAGCTTCCAGCAGAAAATATGTACAACTTCCTCTGGTTTCTGTAATGAAGTTGTCTGTTATTCTGGAACTTACTCGACTCATGACCTGAGAATATCCGACAGCTGATCGCTAACGTACATAGGACTGTATAGTGGTCAAGTGATAGACTAAGTAGTCGGGCGAATCTAATGACAACATCGTTAACGCTTTTTTAACACATTTGAGAGGTCAATCTGCCCACCGTCCTGCTGTAAAATCAGTCATGTCATCTCTAGTGTTGATGCGTACCTTCCCGCTCGGTTATTCGGTGGACAATACTGAAGGGTGTGTTTGCTTAGACGACGAAGGCTGAATTAAATTCCTCAACGGACAGAGCCGCAACGGGAATGGGTGGTATGCCTGGGAACGAGACCGTACAAGCATCATTGTACATTCCGATCTAATGTTTCTGCTGTTGTCTGAATGGCCAGGCCTGCGTGCTCATTCTGTTGTTTGATCGAAATTCTGTTGTTTGACAAGGATCGCGTGTGGGTGCGATGAATCACCCACTGCGACGAAGGTGTCCATTGTTCATTATCATGATACGTCCTGCCCTCGTCCGGCCCAGAAAGGACTGAGAATGACTTAACTAAATGTCCGCGTGTGTGGGCGACTGTGTACCATGCTCCCTTCTTTGGTTTCTCATTCTCTAAAGCACATAATAGCAGACACAGTAGTTTTCCCAAAACCAACTTCTGTGACCGCGCTCCCCAAACCCTCAGCTCGTGCAGTTTACGATCACCGTAAGATAGTGGAGTGCGCCACGATTGAGTGCGCCTTATTTTCTTTGCCGTCAGTGCGTTTATCCGAGGGACACCTTACATTATACAGAACAAGAAATATTTTCATTTCGGGATTCTCTTGAGCTCTGTTCATATTCTGTCGTATGGTTCGTTCATCAAGGACAACAAAACATCACGCACGTTTCGTTTCATTGTATGCACCTTTTCGGCACGCTCGATAATGTCCGAACGTGCCGAAGAGAGCCTAAAACGTGCTTGCAGCCCAACCACAAGGATAACACAACAACGCCACTTTCCTTTGGCCTCTCTCCGGGCTTTCGCAACATTTGCATTCGCTAATCCACGTCAGTATGAAAGCGGTCGTTCTGGAACTTAAAGGGCCTTGCATTTGCTCCCCGTTATTGGCGCAGGATTGAATTCACCGTAAGCCGTCTTCTGCCTATTGTTAATCCGCGCAGATGCAATTAAATTTTAAAAGGCATTGCGTTGGAGGCAGAAATCGAATAATCAACCCCCTCTAAGAAGAGCCACTAAGCGTCGAAAAGCCTCTTCCGCGTTGAGAGGTCAGAGTGTACTCACTCTGGATTATAATAGGTTGTCTGAGAAACCCGCTCCTGGCCGGAATCATCGCCGATTTTCCGCTCACGTGAACATGCTCTTGGAAACAATCAAAACGCAGTCTGCTGCGCAATTTGTGGGAAAAACTTAAGGAGAGCCGACTCATTATTTACACTTATGATGTAATGAGTTGGTTGGCTATCCACAACCACGCCGTCTGCTATAAAACGCTAAGTCGTTGGCTGATTCGGGTCAAAATTGTTGTTTCCTTCTCTTAGTGTTAGTGACTAAACTAAAAAGCTTGTCGACAAGTTTCTTCGCCATGTTCGGTGACGAAAACGGACTACCAATAATCAGCCACGATGATAACTGGCTTGCTGACTTTTTCGATCCGTCAATTTTGCAGCGCTTGGAGGAAGAGAATCGCGCACATTCCCTCCAGATTATGCCAGTGAGCCCGCTGGACGGGAATACTATCACGAAAGCTGCGTTTGACGTAAAACTGTCATTGGCTCCGGATGTGAAGATGAATTCGACGCAGAGGTCGCGACGCAAATTGCGTCGCCGAAGGCTCGATCGAATTAGCCGACGTCAGAGCGTGCAGAAACTAATGGACGGATTCGAGCTTCTCCGCGCACATGTCCCAGCGTTCCGACCGCGAAAGAAACTAGCACGAATTGAACTTCTACAACTGGCGACATCCTACATACGCTCACTAACAGAGGAGGTGATGGAAGACGCAGCAGCCACTGCCTAATCGCTGAAAGTTAGAGACAAAATCTAATGTGCAAAGTTACAATCATGAGCACCTGGAAACGAGCTGAACTGCGAGGCCACAAAAGAGCACCGCGCACACCGGAAATCGTCAAGGAGCTGATGGCCCAGTCCTGCGGCCGCGCCGATCTCTAGAAGATGTCATACAACAAGTGTACAGCACTCAGACCTTGACGACCACATTCAAATTTGTCGTCGGTGACTTGAAGAGGCGCCTGTCTGATTAGGATGTGTAGAAAAGCAGATATGTTTGAAGTAGTAATGTTCAAATGATCACGCTCTGCTTCTTCTAATGCTCACCCGTTTTTGCAGTGGAGGTTAGCCCCTTCCATTAATGTGTCTTGTAGAGGTCATTGACTTCCCCTCAAACCGTTATGGTCCTAAATGTCAGCCAATTTACTTCTTCCTTTGTGACTCTCGCGCCGCCTCTGCCTCTTTCGTTGTGATATCCATCATCCTTGCAACACCACAATCTCATTCGCGCTCTTGAAACGATACACATGTATGTATTACGAAACACAATTAACGAATACAAGAAGTCTTCTGCGTCAGAAAGCTATAGGGGTTAACGGTAATAAAGTTTGCTAGCATGTTTCTGGTCAGTCTGGGGAAAGACAGCTCTAAAGTCGGTACTCGCTTTTAATGACTGGGTTTCATCGGTAGAGACCAGATAATAAGTCATAAGAAATCCCGCCTCTCGTGGAGGTTACTTTAAGAGAGCAATATCAATTTGGTTTCTTGTTTTTGCTTTGACTTACAAATAAGTGTAAAATGCCCAGAAAACTCGAACCTTAGCCTGCTATGAGCTTAGCTGAGCAACAATTACGACCTAAACTGCCCCGTCAGTGCGCCAGTTCAAGAGAACTGTGCACGTCGCGAGCTTTGCAACTGGCACGCGAGATGAGTCGCTGTTCCTTTCGTGAGACACAAGAATGACACTACTCTGCTGTATCTTACATCCGCAACGACCGAGTCAAGAATTCGAAACAGGATTTAACACTACAGACAGAAAAAAAGAACTCACACAATTTTTCAACTGTCTCTGAAAGCGCCAAGTAGCCTGTTGGGGAATGGTCCGAATTACTAGGTGGGGACTGCATATGTCATTTACGCATTGAGTGGGCTTGGCCGGGAATGGAAAGCGCTATTTGTGTGAACATCGATTAGAGAGCAACTGCAATGAGACTTAGAGGGGAAGGCTGAAGACAGGTTGCATGCGTTTAAGGACACATGCACAGTACGCAATTCCTGTCGGCTGTGTCAGGATTACATGACGTACAAGGAGATGACCCGGGAGCAGACTACTACTAGTATGGGCCAACCGCAAAGATCAGTAAATGCAGTGGAGTCGTAGCCCAGACCAAAAAAAAGGGCTTCGATTCGCTGACAGCCTTTTCACCTATAGCTAGGAATAGCCTATCCTCGTTTGACGTCAGTTACGGTTGACGTCATGGGCAATTACGTGCACTTGCGAGGCACGATTCTGCGCAACTACAATGGCTGCCACAATCGTTCCTGACCAAGGCGGAAACGCTTCGCTTCAGTAAATCTTTGCCATGTGACATTTTCACACATAGCGCTCTATTCCAATCTATAGCTCTTCGGCTGGTGCGAACCAGTTGCGGTTTAGTGGCATCAAAGAGGGCTTGGTCCACATAGTGCGAAATTTGCCAACTGACGGTTTCAGGATCCAGCTCAGCTGAACGCGGTGTGGCCTCAGTGCAACACTAGGGAGACGAAAGTCCAATACGTGCTCTTTATCCAAAAAAGGCACATCATGAAGGGTAGTAAAAGCAAAATTTGGGAAAGGCATGACAACAGAATGTACACCTCTGTGATATCGAGAACAGGCACGAATTTCGGCATTACTTCCACGTGCACAGCTGAACTTGAATAGATTGAGCGCTCTCCAGCTCCAGAGGTCATGACGGCAGATCGCAGACGTAACGCCAGATGGTAGACTATGTGTGGGATGGTTCCTTTCATTCGCGCTAACCGCCTACTTGATTAAAGCTCTTTCGTTTGGGGAGCGTTAGGAGCATCGCCTTTCTTAAGCGGGATCCGGAGTAGCTCCTGGTTTATGGTGACAATGACGAACTAAATTACAGAGTAATTCCCCGATTGCTGAATGGAAACGACACTATTCGCGGACACTCTCCTCGAATTATACGTCAGCGATGGGATGCGTGTTTTGTAAAAAGCCATAGCATTGCTTGGTACAGTCCCATATTCTGCCTGAGAAGTTCAAGATCAGCTAAACTGAAGACGTGCTTGTTTTGCCGCTCAACAGTTGACACGTCGTTGTTCAGAGTCTGTAGCGTATTGAAATCGTTCGAAGTTCGCCGCCTTTCACAGCCGGAGCGGTGCTGAATCAGTTGTATATTGTCGTCAAGGACAGGAGAATTCATAGTTATTTTTATGGCACCAGAAAGAAACAGCGGGAGCGTCGCCTCTTCTTCCCAATATACGGTGAAATGCAAAAGGGAACGAAATGCCGAAAGTGTAATCTACTGTTTGACGTCAAAACCGGAAGACGACCCACCGAAGAGAGACGCGCTGAAATGCAGAATCAGGCTTGTGGCTGCAAAATGTAGTCGCAGGCGTCGGAAGTTGAGTCCGCTGACGAGGAGAAAAAGTGTGCAGCGTTTAATGGAAGCTTACGAGCAGTTGAGAGCTCACGTGCCGTCCCCTTTCCGGTCCAATAGAAGGCTACCGCGCATCGAGATCCTCTACTTGGCAGTACAGCACATTCAACACCTCACAGAGGAGCTTGAAGAGT
>JAOWAW010115422.1:9882-24651 GCA_028565695.1 Nicola tetela
GGATTTACATGTGTGTGGAGTCTGGCAGGCGCAAGGCCAGAGCTGCTTTTATTATTTGACTTGTTTTCTGGCCGGAGTGTCAGTGGAGTTACTTGTGTATATAGCCTGGCAGGCAAAAGGCCGGGGCTGTTTTTTCTGTGTTGCTTTCTGGCTTGAGTATCAGTGGAGTCTCTGGTGTATAGAGCCTGGCAGGTGTAGAGCTGGGGATGTTTTTATTTGTTGAGTTCACTCTTGGCTTAAGTCTTAGTGGAGTTACTTGTGTATAAGGCCTGACAGGCATAAGGCCAGGGCTGGTTGGTCACTTGATCTGCCTGTGCGTGGAGCCTGGCTGGCAGAAGGCCGGGGCTGTCTTCGATTACTTGAGCAGTTGTCTGTCTCCGGTGCCCAACAGCATGTAAAGTTGGTAGAACAGGGTACTATCGTGGTTTATGTTAGGAGGTTCGAGTCTTTTGCTTCTGATCCTTCAAAAAAAAATACTGCCTCAGCCTGTTTGTTTCTTGTTTTTCTTTGTCCTTGCTCTGCTCTCTGTGAAGATCAGTCACCCTTCTGGTGCAAGATTCGTCACTTGTCGGCCGGTCCTCTTGGAGAACTTGCGTCCTCTCTTCCAGGCTCCTGATGGTGGACAAGGCAACAAACACAGCCCGGGCCTATCTTGGATCTTTTAAGCAGTGGAAGAAATGGGCCTTAGCCTCAAAGGTGACGGTTTTCTCAGTTAATCCTGTCCACCTGGCTCTCTACCTGGTACATCTGCTGGAGTGCCATCAGTCTGTCTCTCAAGTTGTACAAGTTTGTGCTGTGTTGAGCTGGCTACATGGGAAGGCTGCACTGCTCGACCCAACTGCTCACTCAGCGGTCTGTCAGTTGAGAGCAGCTATCAGGTGGGTCTGTGCCAAGCCTGTGATGAGGAGGAAACCTCTCACAGTTGACCAGTACAGAGTGGTTATGACATCTCTCCTGGACAAGCAAAAGCCAGAGCTCCAAGACTTGCAATGTGCGGCACTGATTGCACTGGGCTTTTCGGCACTATTTCGTTGGGATGACCTCCACTGCCTACTGAGAAAGCACTTCTCCTTCTTCCCAACCCATATGGAGCTTTTTCTGAAGCAATGGAAGAATGACCAGTTTCGTGATGGCCAGATCATCGTAGTTGCTCACTCGCACGACCCACTCACGTGCCCAATGGCTGTGACAGAGATTCCTAGCGGAAGGGCAGCATGATAATGACGACCCGTTGCTTAGGAAGGTGGTCCGTGCTCCCAAGAGTGGAAACAGACTTAGAGGTTCACTCACCTACTCAAGAGCCCATGAGCTACTCCAGGAAAGTCTTACACATGCTAGGATTGACGCCCAGGGTTTTGGCACTCACAGCCTCCGGACAGAGGGAGCTACTGCAGCAG
Organism: Nicola tetela; assembly: GCA_028565695.1. Classification (NCBI taxonomy): domain Eukaryota; kingdom Metazoa; phylum Porifera; class Calcarea; order Clathrinida; family Clathrinidae; genus Nicola; species Nicola tetela. Next base: position 11,280 of record JAOWAW010115422.1, read on the forward strand.
CCAACGCTGGTGTGCCAGACCGCCTGCTACAGAGAGATTCCTAGCGGAAGGGCAGCATGATAATGACGACCCGTTGCTTAGGAAGGTGGTCCGTGCTCCCAAGAGTGGAAACAGACTTAGAGGTTCACTCACCTACTCAAGAGCCCGTGAGCTACTCCAGGAAAGTCTTACACATGCTAGGATTGACGCCCAGGGTTTTGGCACTCACAGCCTCCGGACTGAGGGAGCTACTGCAGCAGCCAACGCTGGTGTGCCAGACCGCCTACTACAGCGCCATGGCGGTTGAAGAGTTTCGGAGTCGAAAGACTGTTACATTGATCATGACCCAGAAGCGCTCTTGTCTGTCTCACAGGCTGCCCTGTCCTGCTAATTTTCACTCCAAATGTCTTCTACACTATGTTTTTGTTCATGAAGCTTGCCAGCCAAAGGCCAACCACTACCTTACCCAATGACACCGTGTCATATTGTGTTCTGTTGGGAAAGGGAGACAGAAAAGTGAACTTTTCCTACAGTGGAGCGCAGTGACAGAGAAGGAAAAGACAGTTTTCTGGCAACCAGTAACCTGTGCATGGGTTCGAGGCCATTAAAATGGCAATTGTAGTTATACATGTGGCACCCTGTTTCTGTAGCTATAAGTACTGTGTATTCAGTTACAGACCTCCATCATGGTTTGGTCTTTGTCTTGCCACTTGCTTTTTGCTTGCTTCCCTCCCTCCCATGCTAAGTAATGGTGTGGATGTGTGTAAATTGCTGATGGTCCAGTCACCTTTAATCTCTTTCTGGCAGTTTGTTGTGCCTGTTTTTTGTCCCCAGTTGGGGGTTTTTCGGTCACCGACCCCTGGGCCAGGGCAGCAGTGAAAATTTTCAGTTTGTTTTCTCTTTTGATTTTGGCTCCTGCCAGACATAGTCAGCTTCAGGCTCAGATACATATGCTATACTCATATATGTTATCGTGAAGCTTGCCAGCCAAAGGCCAACCACTACCTTACCCAATGACACCCTGTGCCATTGCGTTCTGTTAGGAAAGGGAGACAGAAAATGCTTGTTTTCTATCATACTGATGCACAAATTCGAGGAGCTCAAGTGCCTGCAAAATGGCCAACCGCTTCCGGCAATGTCAAAACTACTGAAGTTTTCGCCGTTTTTAGACGGTGAAGGTCTGTTATGAGTTGGAGGAAGACTAGAGCACACTCCATGGGCCTTTGAAAGAAGGCATGTGATCCTGTTGGCAGGACATTATCTGACCGAGGTTCTCATAAGGCATTATCATCAAGACATGATGCATGTGGGGGTAGAAGCACTCATAGCCTTCTTGTCACAAAAAGTGTGGATCATTGGTGGCTGGCGACTTGCAAGAAGCATCAAGAGTGCATGAGTGAGATGCTGAAAGTTTGATGCAAAGGCTTGTGTCGAGATCACAGCACCCTTGCCAGAAGGAAGAGTCACCCACCGAAAGCCGTATGGTCTGTGTGGATTAGATTACGCAGGACCACTCCACATAAGAACACAACAAGAACCAGTAATGGTATGGATAGCACTTTTTACATGTGGAATGACACGTGCCATCAATTTAGAAGTGGTCACTTCACTGGCTTTAGCAGACTTTCTGTTAGCATTTCGCAGGTTTGTTGCTTGCAAAGGGAAACCAAAAGAAATAATACCTGATAACACAACAACATTTTGTGCTGTGGCCAAAGTACTAGATATCAGGTGGAAGTTTAATCCACCTGGCAGTCCTTGGTTCGGCAGCTTTTACAAGCGGATGGTAAGAGCAATTAAAGTCCCACTGAGGAAGGTGCTTGGCCAGTCATTAGTCTCAATGACAGAGCTGCTCACTCTTCTTGCAGAGGTTGAAAGCCTTGTTAACAGCAGACCGCTGACGCCATTAGGAGACGGCATAGAGGAAGGACCGATTACACCAGCTATGCTGATGGGTCAAGTATGGAACAGTGCGGATAATGGTATCCAGCAGCTGGAAGAAACAACTGCAGGACATCTACAGCGGAGAGTGCAGTATGCTCATATGCTCAGCAAGCATCTGCAACAGCGCTGGGAAAATGAATACGTTGCTCAACTGAGACTTTTTTACCAGCAGCAATCAAGAACAGTGAGCATTGGAGAAATTGTCTACGAAGGGAACAACCGAACCAAACAAGCCCTTTGGAAGATTGGCATGGTAACTAACGTTTTCCCAGGATAAGACGGGCAGGTCAGAGTGATTGAAGTAAGGATTGGATCGTCAATGTTTGTCAGATCATTGCCGCAGTTTGCCCCACTCGAAGTGAGGAGCGAAATAGAAGGAAGTTGTACAACAGGGCAACCGACAGTGCAAACAAAAACTAGAGTTATCCGCCGGCCAGAGAGGCTAAACCTTTAGACCAAGGGCATCAGTGATTTGTCTATTCGGGCTTGGGCGGGAGTGTTGCATGCAGGTGAAAGCCCGATTGTGTTGTGCAGGTGAAGTCTGTTGGTGTGCATGATTGTCAGTTTGGGTTCACATGATGTTTTGTTGAGTCAGTTATAAAAGTGTTCGTTTTCTGTACTTTTTTGGTGCTCAATAAAGTTGTCTTAGTTGACAAGCCTGGAGTAGTGTGACTGTTTGTTGGGCATAAGGCCACATATACAGCACGTACGTGTGCAGGCAGTATACTGTATAGCATAATACACACGTGCATGTGCGTGGGATCATGCAGCCAGTCACCTCAGATTATATTGCTGGATGACACACAAGTTACATCTCTGGAGCAAAAGCAATTTGTCCTTGCTATAGACCTTTGAAATTGGCCACCCATAACGTTCCATTCTGCTGTGATGCTTGACCTGGTGCCTGCGTTGAGTGTTGGAGTTGTTGAGTACTGTTGACATACACAAGCCCATCACGTGGGCCTCAGCTTTAAGCATAATGCTAATCACAGCAACTCTCTCAAAAATGGCTGAGGTTTTACAAACACGTGCACTTATCATCAGAAGGAACTTAGATAAAATAAAATAAATAAAATAATTATCATGTGCTTACCAGCAACTAACCCATGGCCATCAGGTTGTTGAGAGATGCATTCACCCTTGACCTCCTTGCAGTTACTCAGTTCAGTAAACAGAGCGTGACCTGGTTCAGAGAAGAAGTAGCAAACATTCATGAACACGCCATCACCAGGGACGGGTGATAGTCCATCCTGTCCAGACAAGACACAGGAATCAACACCAACACAGAAGGCATAATGCTATCTACAAGTAAAGCAAGTGAATGCACATAAGCAAGCACACTCTAGCATTTTCACATACCACCCTTCTCTATGTGTACACCTCAAGTCAGATAACCATCACTGCAGCTGACTGCAATATATCCTTAAAAGGCATAAGCATCACAGCTTGCAATGGGCTACCCTTCTTTATATTTACCACTTCACTTGCTATTTTGTGGAGCTATATATGTAGCCACCAGGCAACAAACAAACGGAAACATTTAACACGTAACAATGCGCAACTACAAGTGCAGACTATAATCATGAAAGGATCCTGACAGTTCCTACTGATCATTAATTACTAAGAAGGGGTTAGCATGCATGGAGCCCTAGCAGGCCCTGATCACACATTGTTAACTCATGGCCAGAGGAAACATTGTAATTAAAAGACCTCACTTATAGAAACCTATATACAAGCTAATCTGGTATAGGAAACGCAGATACAACAGGTATCTCTGTTTTGATGTGGCTATGGGTCCCATGTGCACTTAATCTATACCAATGGCAGATCCAGAGGGAGGGGAGAGGGGGACTATTTCAGAACTGGAACTTTTAAAACCAAAATCAAACAGGCAAAGTCCTGTATGTGTCCACATTGGTGCAGAGGCATGGACCATAGATTATGCATGGCTATCTATGATCTATGCACAGGTGACAACATGCCAACAGTGGGGCCACTGGAAGATTTAAATACATGTGTCTGCGGCAGTTGAACACCTCTGGCTGGCAGGTCCAGGCCATGTAAATCAAGTAAGATCAGGCTAACCAATCACTTCCTCTCTTTTTTTGTACCAGCTTTAATTGAGTGCACAACAGACTTAAACCTATGGTGATGAAGGTGAATGAAAATCACAATCCTGACCACTCAACCTATAGCTATCCACTAGCTTCATGATGAGCTCTGTATCATTTGCTCAGTGCACATGTGGTCCAATACTTATGCGTTGGTTGTGCTTGATCCCTGCGGGTTCAAGTCTGCTGTGCACTTTATAGATAAGTTGGTACAAGATCTAGAAAATGATTTATTATGATTTTGTTGATTAAAAAAGTGAGCTGTGATGGGAATGAAGTTGAGATGAGAGATGTAAGGGAGCATTTTAACACAATTGCTTCATAATACCGTAGAAGTATGTGTTAATTCTCATCCCAGTTAAGGTGCAGCTGGGATGACCATCAAACTTGAACTTCCCTCAAGCACAAAATGAGGTAGATAGCTTTGCAAAATTTGCATCAAGATCACCACACCGCATGGTCCTTTTCACCCAGAAGATAAAGGCTAAGACAGTACAGTGCCTTGAAGGCTGCAAATTACTCAGGGTGCCAGTACTCCATGCAGCTCCCAAGTCTGTCTTTTCATCACTCATTTTGTCTTTCCAGTCCACAACTTAGCATTTCTATGCATATAAACATAATTTTTGTATTATATCTTCCTGTCTCGACATAGATTTCTTTTTCAATTTTGACCAGGGCTGAAATGAATCAGCCAAAGCTTCAAAGCTTTGAAGGAGCAAGTGATTCGAACGAATCTTTTGTGATTTGTAAGTGAAAGTAAGTGAGAAAGAATCCAGTTACAAGCAAAAGATCTCTGATTTTCATGCTGACTAACTCTGAGACTGAGTTATAGATCTATCTGCAAAATTGTGATCGATCATGCGTAGTCAGTGCCGCATGCATGGGGCTAGTTGGAGCTGGTTGTAGACTTGTAATGTAAGTAACTGCAATGCACACATATGCACATGTGAGGAGGCTCACTTGCACTTGTAGACTACATGTAGATTTGTGAACGCATGATAAAGCTCGTGTGCATGCATACCATGTGCTCGACAAACAATGAATGTAGCGCTATGCATGCTACGTAGGCTGCATATTGCAGCAACACTGTAAAACCACGCTTTTCAGCTGGAGGCTTGGTAGCTTTGCAACAACGAGCACTGCTCAAGCCGGAAATTGTGGAAGCTATTGCTTTTTTTAAAACAAAAACATGTTAATTGGAGTCTTTTCAAGCCCTCCCCTCTTGGTCAAACAGCTGCCATCACTGTGATCAAGGAATAATCTGAAGTCTCTGAATCAACAGATGGAGAGGCAAAGTTACCCATGCTACCAAAACTTCAATATGTACATAGTTATGAGGATCTGTAACTCTATACTCTAATATATATTATGGTGAAGGGCCAACCAGTGGGCCTGGACTAAGACCTAGCATGGTTATGCCCCACTGAAATGTGTAAACGAACATTTACAAAGTGCTAGCTATACTGAATACTTTAAACTGTCTAGTATCTACTTGTATACATGTGTACATGATGCATTTTAGTGCATAGCACTGCACACGTATACTGTATAAAATGATCTGATTTCGAGTTTCACTGCCAGTTCCAGAAAGAAAACTGGAAAGGTCTATCGAGTTGGTGGTTTTTTTTTTGTCAACGGATTGTGAATTGCCATGTGATTCGTATTTGATTCACATTTGGTGCTTAATTTGATTCAAATTCGCTTCGTATTTGCTGTTGTGCTAATTCATTTCAGCCCTAAAATTTTGACTTGAACATGTAGAGCTGGAATCCATTTCACCAGCTAGAGAATCTGAGAGCAATTACAGCTGTCTTCGATAACAACCAAATTGGTGTGTAGACTGTAGTCTGAAGTGTATATATCGGCACTAATATCTTAGTGGTCCATCAGGTTTGGGCTCCCTCTTTCAGCCAATCCTGGATCTGCAACTGTATGCTAATAGATGTGCTAGTTCACACTCAGCCCTTCTCCAACATCTAAGATGAAACACTCTTGCATCGAGACATTAGCCATTTTCAAAGCACTGTGCTTGGCTATGCACTGGCTCCACCACGGCTAAGAACACTCCTCTACAAATGAGGGACAGAGATGGTCATCAATGTTTCAAGAAGTTTGCAGTCCATTACTCCGCATAGTAACTCTTCTCAACTCATCTCTCTATTCACGTTGTGCATTGCTGTAGTACGTATACAGCACCCTCCCTAACTTGGTTGCCCAAGGTACAAAGATTGCAGTTTTACAAGAGCATTAATATTCCCTTTCTTCTTTAGCTGTTTCGCCTTTTCCCAGTCCCAATAGTTTGCAAGTAAAAAGAAGACGTATGTCCCCTGGCTTTGTGAACCTTGATGGTGTTGATTTGGAAAAAGAATGCACCAAATATTAAGCTCTGATGCTTTGTAGAAGCCCAGTCTGTCAAGCACATTGAATATTTCCCACTGCAAAAAACCACAATGCTTAAACTGCACATTTCTGCTTGACTGGCCTGTGCTGCATTCCCACTGAATAAGCCTGATGCGCATGGAATCTGTAGACCTATACAAGACTTCCACAGCACATATTTGTAATTTTGTAGAAGCAAAAATTGTTCACAACAGTCCACAAGTACAAAGTGGCAAGGTTGTAGGATAATCAGTCACACTTCTAGCAAGCCTGAATATATTAATGTAACTAACCCTGAGAAGTAAATCTATTACTACCCTAGTGTATTGTGAAAGTTGTGATTGAGCTTTAGACAGCAGGTTTCAAGTTCAGGTGTAGGAGGAAATTTGATGGCCAGTTCTGTGTTTATGGGGGAGGTTATAGAACCCTTCTTTGGATCCACCATTGACAAGTGTCACCAGGTCTAGTTTTATTTGTGGTATAATTGTGGAAAAGGCTTTGAGTTGGTTTCAGCACCTGTGGCTACCGAACACTTATAGTTTATAAATTTTACAATGCTATTTCACAAAACCACCATAGTTTGTTTTGGACAGGCCACATTTTCATCACACAAACCAAGATTTCACTCCTTTAAATTTGCTATGCTAAACCAAAGAGGTTTTTCCTTATAGCTAGAGATGTCTTTGTAATAGCCCATTTGATGGTTTTGGTCAATTAATGTAAACTCCAGGTGAAGGTCAACTAAAGTAATGTCTAAAGATCTAGAGTTATAAGAAAAGCAACTTGACTAATATTCTGAATATATCTACCAGCTCAATACCAGCAAGAACTTCTGCTTGAAATCGCAAATCATGCACCTGTCCGATCCATTGAATCCCACCTTGATATCCTAATGCTTTAACACGTGAGCCTACTTTGGGTGTCCACGTGGATTGCTCTGTTTCCTGTGGTAGATAAGCAGGAATAGCAGAAGCACATTGTAAGCTAGCGGCTACGTTGGTCTCACCATGGCCACCTCTCTGCCAATTAGTTAACACGAAAGAAGATTGGTCAGTGCAGGAAGTTTCTTTGCCATAATCCAAACATCGATCTCAACAAGTATGATTAGACTGAACAACATTACATCCCCGACATGAAGAGACATTGTATGACAAGTGATAAGCTCTTGTTCCTTTTCACTGACATTACAAGAGTGTTGAAAGGATTGGCAGCTCAAGGCTAAAAATCATGCCGTCATCGTGGTGCTGTGCTGGTGCTGTGTACATGTGACCATGGGTGTGTGCTCTCAGATTCTCATAGTAACTACACAAAAAATTTAAGGATGCTTGTGATAACTTCGCAACAGTCAGAGCCACCATGCTATGCCTGCAGCCAATGACCACTTGCAGCACCAGTAATGGAGCACCAGCAGGCTGCTGCAAGGGATCTGGATTCATCTTGGCTGCAATCTGAACAGATTCGGAGCAAACCAGGTGAGAAGAATACTTTTGTGAAGCTGTTCTTCCCACCTGTCCTCAACAAGGGGAAGCATATGTGTGGGTATAATAATGATAAGCTTATTTCTTTATCTTCAAGACGCTTTGCCCTTGCACTATACTGTCATTTACAGCTCAAATTTTGAAGAATGTCACATCCTAGGCCCTAGCTCCAGATCACAGAGCTCATGATCATGAGTATATTCAGGTTTCCTCAAACAACTAATGATCATGCAATGAAAACAGGCTGTTGTTGCTCGTGATGCATTGCAAATCATCACGATACAATGTCAACTATCTAGGCTAGCAAAGTAGCAAAGTTTTGACCATCACACAATGTTGTCTCAAGACATCCACTGGTTGTTTGGCACATTGGGTAACATGGATAACATCTACTTAAATGATGAAATAACACACCTCAAAGTCTCTGGTGACCTGTCAACATAGCAGATACCACTGACGATTCTCATACATATGGTAAGCTTTGGAATCGGCTTTAACAGTACAGGGCATACTGTTACAGTGTTTAATTATGCACTGGCAACCATTATCAAGAGTTACAAAGGGTAATCATTACTAATCAAACTGTTTTAACAGGACCTAAACACTTGAACTCAGGCAAGGCTAGCTCTACAGGTCTCAGTTGTGGGTCTGAGATACCAGACTATACCCAGCACTACTTTAAAACAAAAAAAAATTACCTCATGTACTATGTCTATACTAGTTATCACCAATCGAGTAGCATTATTCCCCATGTTATACACATGGCTAAGTGTCCAGGTCGAGGTACTTTGCAATTGTGCTTTATTTGTTCAACAGTGCCATGAGAGCATCATGACACAGAATAGATTATAAATTTTGAACTGTTTCTGACTTTGACTGCAACTTAACTTTACAGGAAGATGATATTGGGCAGCAGGGTCTGGAGGGTGGATAAGGTAAAAATTTGTCATCAGGGTTATCCTAAAGCAATACTTGCAATTGGTTTATTATCAGATGATAATTTTTCAAAAAAAAAATTGCTCATCATCTACACCATCAGGCTGATGAGAAAGCACACAGAGGACAGCATAGTAGATGACCAGATGTGACTATGGTGATGCTGACCGCCAGCAGTACATTGAGTAAAATTGATTATGTGAACCCATGATTGGTAAGCAACAATCTAAACTTTCCACTGTCACAGTTTGTGATGCGTTTTTGTGTCAATGGCCTGTTATACAAACAGAAAGGTTGATCACTAGGGTAACCCTACTGTCCCGAGCATAAGTGAATGTTTATAACAGGAAATGCTACAATGTAAAATGATAATGACACAATATATGAAGGCTATATGCATGTGTACTTAGCTCTGCTCTCAAAGTCAGTGTGCATCCTGAGACACCAGCTACACATATGATTTGTCGATGAATCCAACTGGCCTCTGATGGATAACACTGGCTTGATCTGACAAGTAAATGTTGTGTGCACTATTTCTTCAAATAATCGCTGCAGTGATATTAAAATCTCTGTCCTGGGGGTACAGTGATTAATCGAGGGCAGACTTAATAAAATTGATTGATTTGGTGAGGTGCGGAAAAGTCTGCAACTGTTTCTTTTCAGTATATGTAGCCGTGAAAGCCAGTGCCGTGACCAGAACTGGTGGTGCTACCAAAAGTGGTTGAAATATACCAGCACCAGAAGCAGTATATTTCAGATCAAGCATGGTGTACCACATCATTTCGCAACATATCTGCTACCAGTATCTACCATTGTCTTCTCAATTCCTGAACTGCATAGGCATTTATTTTCAAAATACCATACCTAACATGCCAATGTCAATGTATCATCCTTGTTTCAGCGCTCTCAAAGACCTATATATATATATATATATATATACTGTACAGAATTGATGTGGGACATCGAATAATAACCGCGCCGATTAATCCAAGGGCAGCAATTATTCGAAGAAATTTGGTACCTTTTATTGTAATACATAGGGACCCTCTCTACCTCTTCAAGGAAGAGATACTAGTAGCCTGGGGAGTCTGTTGACAGTGCATGACTATAGCTAGTGGGCACAACATTTATATCACAATGAATAACGTACATTCTAGCATCAGTAAAACTTAGTTACAGCAGTAGAATTTAATAACAGTGATCTAGCCATTCATGAATCGTTTGGGTTCCACAGAGTAGTTCTGTGGCTTCTGTTCATAGCAGCTTTTTGGGCTCACAACAGAAGTTGGGATTGTGCTGATGCTCATGTGATTTCTTACCTGTTCTTCTGCTGCTCTGGCCTGCCGTTCTGCCTCTCTGACACGCTGCTTGAGTTCTCGCTCACTTTTAGCTGCTCTTCTCTGTACGGTTCTGAGTTCATTCTCAAGTGTAGCGTGTCTTGCATTTAGACGGTGATTCTCAGCCTCAAGCTCTCCTTTTCTTGTGCTCAGCATCTGTTTCTCAGCCTCAAGCTGTCCTTTTCTGGCGCTCAAGATCTGATTCTCAGTCTCAAGCTCTCCTTGTCTCGCGTTCAAGATCTGATTCTCAGCCTCAAGCTCTCCTTGCCTCGCGCTCAGGGTCTGATTCTCAGCCTCAAGCTCTGCTTGTCTGGCATGTAGACTGTGGTTCTCAGCCGCCAAAACCGCGTTCTGCTGCTCCATCATCTTGTAGTATTCATTCCGCCACGGACGTTCACCTGCAAACTGTCCACGGCGGCTGTGCGCAGTGCCTCGTTTACAAGATATCGCCCTATACCAATCCTGTTTCCGCATTCCATTAACAGTTTCAACTAAGGTTGCGGCTGTTGGACGTTTTAATGGATTATCCGACAGGCATTGAGCCAACATGCTGTGCAATGGGTGACCTCTCTCTCGTACCTCTTCGAGATCTGCTGCCCGTTGGGTTTGCAGGACTGAAGGGTTATTACACACAATCACTTCCACCATACTCACTCCAAACGAGAACACGTCCAAACTCGGTCCATACTGTGGTATACCACGAGTCACTAACGCTTCTGGTGGCATATAGCTCTGAGTACCTGGACAAACTGACCCAGCCACCCGTGCTGACAAACGGGATGTCTCCACGACTTTCGCTAGACCCACATCCGCCACCTTCGCCAACAAGCATTCACCTACTTCTTTGTACAGAATGTTCTTTGGTGCGAGATCACGATGAAGTATTGGACGAGGTCGATAAGTGTACAAGTAGAGAAGAGCATTGCTTACGTCCGAAGCAATGTCGAGCTCGTCACAGCGTGTGAGCGGAGGTGAGGCTGGATAACGTTTATCAAGGGAGCCATCCATTAACTCAGTCACCATACACATTCGCTGTGATCCAGGATTAATGACGCCATAAAGACGTACAATGTTGTCGTGTCTCAAACGACTCAACAACTCGCACTCCGAGAGAAGAACAGCAATGACGTCTTCTTGCCCAGCTTGACCGGCTAGTTCAAAGAAGATGCGATGGAGATTTTTGACGGCGACGGGTAGCTGACGATAATGACCGCGATAAACCTTACCGTAGGCTCCCTGACCAAGGAGACTCTCCTCGGTCTCTTCAAATTGAACATCGTCTTTGTTGATCTTGAGCTGCTCGAGTTGACGAATAGGAGCAGTAGTCAGACTTCTCGAGCTCGCCGCCATTCGCCTCCGATCTTATCCACAGCAAGAGATCCACCTGGTTTGATTATTTGCTTATCACTGCACAAGACAACACAGCATGTTTACTTCTCTAAGACAAGCACACTACAACCACAGCGCCTGTTTGCTCACGTTGCCCTACAAGGCATCGTTAAATTACTCGAAATAAAAGTGTAGTCTACTAGGCGTTTCGATCCAGAGCAGTACTCCAGTGACAATGCTGCGGCCGCGGCCTGTCATGCTCAGGCAAAGCCCGTGCCCATGCAGGGCCCGAAGCGTAGATCACGGCGATCCTTGACGTGACGCGTTCATACTTTCTCTCTCATTCAAATGTATGACGCGAGTGCCTTGCGTTCTCCGCGATCCGGCCAAAGGGCGGCTAATATTGTTTATTCTCATGTCACACATGTAGTCTATTGTTTAATGAAACACAGCTTGCGCTGGATGTCCTAGTATTAACTGCCGCACGATGTAGGTGCCCTTCCTCGCGAACAAAAACAAAGCTTCCAACAAGTCAGAACGCTATGCAGACTAGCACCCAAGAAATTTCTCCTGGGTGTCTCAGAGGAGCTAATACGCAGTCCCGAACGAGGTGCATGTAAAAGACATAGCTGCTTCCCTATTATCGTTTTGTGCCCTTTACGAGCGAATTTATGGACGGTTTGGACAAAGCGTTTGCTCGATACGGCGTCGTCTCCCATTTGCGCTACATACTTGTGTTTCCGGCACCCACGATGCCAGTTCGCCTACTTTAGACTAACCTGGCGGAGCTCGTGGTTAATCTACGAAGAAACCGACTGGTCTACTCTTTCCCAGGATGTTTCCCCGCGTCGTCAGCTGTTTCAGAAAAGACATAACGAGCGAAGTAAACGGGGCGTGTACTCAGTTTGATCACTTTTGTACTCAGTTTGATCACTTTTTTGTTTGAGCCATAGCTCAGCTACACGTCTATACAAATCTTACATTGCTAGCTTAATAGCTTATATGGTTGCGACACTAGAGAAGCAATTCGGTACCCTTGTGGATTGCTCGGCCCAAAAAGCCGTCTTCTAAGTCCCAAACCGTAATTTGACGTCATACTTTCATGGATCGCCGTGGGTCTGCAGTCAAGCCTACAGTACAGCTATCAGATAACCTCAGCGTGTTGATCAATCAATCAATGATGTCCTATTATTTCTTGTCTTTGGCGACTCCTGCTTGTTTTATCCCAATCGCTGATTGTCATGTTCCCATTGTGTGCCAACGAAATGCAAATTATGGCGATGAAAACCGTTAGAAAGCAGTATATACAGTGACAATGGCATGATGTATATTGGCTTTTCATGCGATTTATTGCCATACTCAGCTTCAGGAGATACATGCATATGTACATTGCAACTATACAATATTCTACTCCCACGGTCGTGACTATGTTGGTCTGCATACAAATCCTGGCAATTCGTTTGAGAGTCAGTGAGCTATCGGCTATAAAAGTTCCCAAAATACATGTATATGACAAAAAAAATTCCCAAAATTATGTCAAAAAAGTTTTACTAGATAATACTTATCAAAGTATGTGAGTAACATTTTACACATGCACTTCAGCTGGAGTTTTTTTTTTTCTTTATTGGGCATTTCTACCTGTACTGCGCAGGTCTTTATCAACTACTAGTAATGTGCAAGAATGAGATTGCTTCTCACATTTCACTTCATGATGATGGTTTCTTTGGCAACGACATGTGGTATGCAGTGCATTTTATGCCCTGTACTGCATGCGACCGCAGACAGTTCCGTGTGCATGCGCTTGTGTGTGTGTGTGTGTGTGTGTGTGTGTGTGTGTGTGTGTGTGTGTGTGTGTGTGTGTGAGTGTGTGTGTGTCAAT
>JAOWAW010115423.1:0-13132 GCA_028565695.1 Nicola tetela
AGGGCTATGGGGCGTACATATCAAAACTGAGGAAAATATAATACTACGTGCATGGATTTACAGACCACTCGCTACTCTGCTGGATCCGCCTCTGTGGTGGGGTGATGCTTGGTGTGAAACCACCCGGAACTAGCAGACCCGCACTGATCGGCAAGCGGTTCAGCCAAACCGGCTAGACATCGTCATCGCATGTCGCTACCGTTCGGTGACATCGCCCATCGTGAAATGCGCTGGGCCTTGCTCAACTTTAAAAACGGAACTTGTAACTTGTGTTGAGGGATTGATTGTAAAGTGTCACGTGAATGACATCACATATTCTATACGTGTTTGTGACTTATTTTACATGGCCATGGCGGGCAAGACTTACGCGAGGATAGCGATCTCTTCTAAAATAATTTCGATAATTGTCCTTTTTCAGAGGCTCTGTTGTTTGTTATGCTTCAAATTTTAGTACAAGAAGGAGCTTATGTCAAAAATCTCACGTGGAACTTCACAGTGATGGTAGTTGACTGGTGGGTGAAAAGGAACACAGAAAGCTCTCATCAAGAATAGCAAGGAGCCTAAAAAAGTAGTACTCATCCCGTGGAAGGTCGTCTGGTTCACTAAAGTGTGTGCGGGCAGCCACTGTTATGCTTATTTTGGAATAGCTAACTTAACAAGCAGTTTGAGCCGTGCTTTATCCTCTGGCCATGACTGAGGCGAAGTTCAAGTTTCAGAATGCAAGTCAATTTCCCTTTTTTTTGTTGTTTTTCCTATTTCTCCTAAAACTTTACTGACATGAGATCTGTTTTAGCCAGAGCTGTTGAGCTGACCAGCACCATGGATGAAGGAAAGTCTGAGTTGTTTGTGGCAAGTGGGGCAGGCGATTTGGAGGCAGTTCAACGGATCCTGTCACTTTATCCTGGCTTAGCTAAGGTGACATTCTCTGGTAACGTAAGTATTGAAAGAAGCAAGCAATTATTACTCAGATGTGCAAAGCTGTAACTACCAACATGCAAATGTTAATATTGACAGTTTTAAAACCGTCACTTGTTGGCTGTAATTATGCATCATCACATGGCAATGTACAAGTTGGTGCACTTGTGTGTGGTGTCACTGTGTGTGGTGTCACTGTGTGTGCGAGTGTGTGTTAGATTCCACAGAATCCAAAATGAAACACCACACAAGATCCAGATCTCATCTCCAACAGTTTATTGTATGAAAAGGAAGAACATGCCAAAACCCAACTGTTCAAGAGAGAGAGAGAGAGAGAGAGAGAGAGAGAGAGAGAGAGAGACTATGGAGCAACAGAGACCACACAAGCACCACCAACAACAATGAGTCATGGACCAAAGGGCAAAGCACAACACCAAAAGAGGAAAGTGAGAACCTTGGTTCTCACAGTATTGTGTGTGTACCTGTGTGAGTGAATGTGTGTGTTACTGTGTGTGTGTTTGCATAAGATTATTAGATGTTACAAATGTTCTCTGAGTGTACTTTAAGAGCTTGAATGTATAGACAGACATAAGGAGTTCGAACATCCTATAAGACTTCAGAAATATCTGATATTTAATATGAGATCACATCTATAGAGACCCACATTCATTTTCCAATAGAAATTCAAAATCTATATACAGTGTATTTACCCACCATGCAATAAAGACAGCAAATCAAATCTGAAAGACTGCTTGACCTCTGAGGGAAGTATGCCTGACTATGAGGGGTGGATACTGCATGCAGCTGTCATCAATGGCAACATAAATGATACAATTAACATTTTAAACATGCCACTGCTGTACATGTTGTCTGCAACAATGATAACAAGTCCTATTGAAACAGTATGAGCAGGATGTGGACTGTGGGCTATGGTCAGGGCGATAGAAGAAGACGGCCACAGGGCCTGAGACAGATCAGAAATTATATGGGGCAGTTTAACCATTTATAGCAAGACCATTTGCAAGGTAATCCAACTTAAACGGTTATTTAAATACAATATTAAGTAGCCTTAATATTGGCTTCACAGCTAACCAAAGGTGAGGTTTTTATACTCAGTCTTGGCCTTTATTGTATACATAAAATGAAATGAAACCTGATACAGTGTAGCTGGTTTACTGGCAGAATGTGATACAGTGTAGCTGGTTTACTGGCAGAATGTGATACAGTGTAGCTAGTTTACTGGCAGAATGTGATACAGTGTAGCTGGTTTACCGGTACTGGCAGGGTTTACTGGCAGGATGTGATACAGTGTAGCTGGTTTACTGGCAGGATGTGATACGGTGTAGCTGGTTTACTGACAGGATGTGATACGGTGTAGCTGGTTTACTGACAGGATGTGATACGGTGTAACTGGTTTACTGACTGGATGTGATACAGTGTAGCTGGTTTACTGACAGGATGTGATACAATGTAGCTGGTTTACTGATAGGATGTGATACAGTGTAGCTGGTTTACTGATAGGATGTGATACAGTGTAGCTGGTTTACTGACAGGATGTGATCAGCTTACCATGCCTTGATTAACTTAAACTGACAGTGAAGACATTTTCATAGAACAATATACCACTATGACCACTCACTGAGTAGTGAGTGGAGAAGAATATTTCTCTAGGTGCGCATCTCTCACATAAAAGCTCACCAGAATATTAACACAGAAAAAAGGCACAGAGCAAAGCTATGCAAACATCACCTGTCTCTCTTTCATTCAGGATTCATCAGCAGATGAGGCATAAATACAATGAAATTAGCACCATTGCCAAGGCCAACAAGGGCTCGCGACATTATCTACTCAAAACAACATGAGTGGAGTGGTAACTGGTAAACACAAATAGACTTCAGGAAGATCTGTTCTTTACATGTGGTTCAACTAAGGCAGGAACAGTGTCTTCTGCCATAAGCCTCTCACCCATTGCTTCAAGGAGGCATTCCAGCTTTACGTCTCCACACTTGCACAGGTTCAATTCTTTTCAAACAACACATAGATGCAACCTGGCCAATATTGAAAAAAACCTAGAGATTCAAGAACAAGCACAGGTGGAAAATCCTCTCAGGTGTTCCATGGAATGATGCAGCCTGCAAATGAATTGACAGCAGACTGTTTAGAGTGTTTGATTGTTTTGTTTTGCTAATGCAACAGCTACCCTACTTTTACAGGAAAACCAAAAGAGGAGCTAGACACTAGGCATTACAAACACTAGGCATTACAATCAGACACTGGGCATTACAATCAGGCTTAACATAAAGGTCAAAACAATGAGATAAAAATGCCCATTTGTGTTGATACATTACCACCATGACAGTTTAAAGCTCTGTGCAGAACCATTATTACGTGATCAATGTATCGGTTGGTAATCAGGTGACCAATTAGTATAGTGTCAAACAACATGTGTGCAACACATCATGTGGACATTTAGCCACTCAGCTAATTTAATTCTCAAGGTATATTAAACTCCACACTAGAAAGGCATCTGCTAATCACGCAATACATTATGAAGAAGGAAGTAACTTAATTGCACCAGACCTACATGTACATGTATGTGCACATACTAAAAGTTAGACATAGGAATTTTCTGTGCAGCAATATTACAAACATGGAGAATGCTTTAATGGTCATGTATTCAGTACACTCAGTATAGAGTATGCAGATACAATCAGTCTGAACTGGTGACTATTAAATATGTCACAAGGTGCCATAGACTGGTTTCCCAAAAGTGTCAACCATTAGCTACGAACTTTAACTGTGTAAGGATTCAAGTACTGGTATATAAACTTTTTTGTGTGTGTTGTATTATACATGGTGCAATTCTGGAAAATGTTGATAGTCTTCAAGCAGTATTGATTGTGCATCGTTGGAAGTTGTGAGTATAGTTTGTCTGTGTGTTGACTCATAAGATTCAGAGAATGTTTGGTTGTTCGGACTTTGGCAGAGACCTTACAGTAACTTCTTGGTGGGCAAAGTAGTCCTGGAACAGTGTGGCACTGTCACGTTCTCATTAAGGGGAATAAATATTTCCACAGGAGTTCCTTCAACTGTGAAATTTCCTGTCAGTGTAAGACTTGACTTGAGAGTGTTTTGTGTGTTTTCTCTGCAGATGAATCAAACACTTTTACATCGTGCTGCCTGGAGTGGTCACAATGAAATTTGTCATTTTCTAGTGGAAAAAGGGGCATTGGTGAATGCTAGAGGCTATGTATGTAGTCTGTTTATCAACTCTGTAATGCAAAGCATTCTGTTTAAAGTTGTTTCAGATGAGAGGCAATATCTATTATTAGCAAATGAAACTGTTTGAAGAAAGGATTTTTCTGGAATTAGGAGTGGAGACTGTTAAGATTGTCTAGAGGTATAATATGTATTCTAGTGGTGAATAGGTGTGAAGAAAATGCCATAACCGAAATAGTTTCTTGGTCAGAACTGGAGTAAAAACTGTATTGGAATATGGGCAAAGAAAGTTGGCTTTGGAGATATCAGTGAATCTGACAGTGATACATAGGTGATTATAAGTTTTCATAGACATGGTAATTGATGATTCAACATGGATGGCTGTAGCGAGTTTGGCGCTCCGTGCCCAACGGACATCGCTGTTTCTTCTGAGTCGTCCCAAACGGCTGCTGGCTCGAGTAGGCACTGCGTGGCTTGTAAACTGCCCATTAAGGGCCATCCGGGCCCCCATGGACTGTCAAAGTGTGTGTTTGGTCTCCTGGCCAAACTCACCAATCGAGTGGATGAGCTGGAGACGGTGGAGAGTCGCCTCACAGAGCAGCTGCGCGAGCAGGAGCTCCTGGGCAGGGAACGCCAGGAAACTCTCCTATCGTCGATCTCAGACCTAGAGAAAACAATTCAGGGCCTTGAAGACCAGCTCCGGGCCGGAGTTGCTTTAAAAAAATCGCGTGCGGAACGCGGCTCTGAGAGTGGAGCGGCTGTCGTCTCAGGGGGACCGTCACAGGTCTTACCTTCCCAAGCGGGGGCTGACAGTTCACCGCAGTGTTCTGAGTCCGTGGCTGGAAATGGCCCAGTGGAGGTCGTTACCGTTCAGGCTGAGCCCGTTCAACCGAGGAAAGGACGTTTGGATCAAGAGTGCTCTTCTTCTTCGGCCGCCATGATGTAGGCCAAGCACGACGTGTCGGACCACTGCAATCAGCAGGTGCATTCAGCAGGTCTCACCTCGGTCCTGGCATCCTTGCACTGCAATCAGCAGGTGCCAAGCTGCAACGCAAGGCCCCGTCACCAGTACCCCTACCGACTGGTGATATTGGTCGCTCGAATCCCCCGCCGCCGCCAGCTGCGGCCTCGACATCCTACTCATCAGCGGCACAGTTCCAGCGCGAAAGCGCGCGCTTTCCCTGCGGTCCCACTGTGACAGTAAACGACTCCGACAACGGTTTCTTACGCGTACGCAGTAGACGTGGCCAGTCGAGAAAGATAGCCTCCCGACTTAAGGGAGCTGAGCGAGTTAAGTGCAAGGCGTTCCACCTCTCTGGGATCAGCCCTGCCTCGCACGTCGAGGACGTTCTCATGTTCTGCCGCCTGAAGGGCGTGACCGCCACTGGCTGCTATCGCATGCGCACCAGAGCTTGGGGGACGCAGTCAATGAAGCTCTTCATTGACGCTTCTGCCGAGGCCACCGTTCTTCAGGAAGACTTCTGGCCGCACTTAGTCCGCTGCATGCCTTGGCTGAAGAACCCGCCACGTGGCACGGGGTGCACCCTGGAGGTAGTGGCTTGCAGTAATCATGGTGGTTGTCTATCATGTCAATGTGCGCAGCCTTGCTGCTGCAGGACGTCTCTCCGAGTTGAAGTGTTTCGTCGCCATGAATGGAATTGATATTCTTTGTCTCACTGAAACGTGGTTAAAAAAGTAAGCATATGGATTCTTCGTTTCTACTTCCTGGATTTCAACCTCCCATTCAACAAGATCGCACTTCTTTGAGGGGTGGTGGTGTCGCAGTCTATGTTCGCTGCGGGTGGGCAGTGTCCCGCTTCCCCTTGCCCACTGCTGCCTCTGCTATTAAATGTCTGCCAGTAAGAATTGAGCTCCCCCGCAGGAAGAAGCTCGCCCTCGCGACTGTCTACCCCCCCCCCCCCCCACCAGGACATTGAGGAATTTGGCGACGCCTTGGATGCAGTCCTAAAAAGCGTTCCCAGGGCAAACCTTGTGATGATTGGTGATTTCAACGCAAAGCACTCAGCTTGGTATGCCCCGCAGGACATGGATGAGGAGGGTGCAGCCCTGAAGCTGCTAACTGATAGTCACGACCTGCACCGGACCATCATTTTCCCTACCTTCAATATTGACCTGAACAATCTGTCTATTCTTGACCTCATCTTCACTAATCAACCGCTGTCTGTGCTTTCATCTTCCATTCTCTGTCCAGTAGCTGACCATTGTGCAATTATGGCCCAGCTGTCATTGAAGAAGGCTGCTCCTCTGCAGCCTTATGGAGTGGACCGGTTCATCCTTAGTGATGCTGACGTTGCTAGTCTTTGCACGCACCTTGCTTCCATTGACTGGTCTCGTTTAGATGGCTTGGATGTCAACTCAGTTGTGGAGCAGAGGACTGCAGTGTTCTTGCTCAACATTTGTCCCCTCCCGCAGGATGTACATGGATCCTGCATTGAAGCCATGGTTCTCACCCCACTTGAGATACCTGGCCTCCTACCGCAACAGCCTTTTCAAGCGCTCTCATGGGAAGCCTGATTCTTCCAAGGTGATGCTGGCCTACCGTAAAGTTTGCAAGCTGTTTGTTAGTGAGCTGCATGCTGCAGAGCGTCATTATTTCTCTGTTCTCAGTCGTCGACTGACCTCCGGTCATCTGAACACTCATCACTGGTGGAAGCTGGCAAAGCGTACATGTGGATGGTCTTCCAACCAGTGCGTTGCTGGCCTGTCCGTTGACAACATCTTAGCTACAGCTCCATCTGAGAAAGCCAGCGCATTGAACCTGCATTTCCAGCAGCAGTGCTCATCTTCACTGCCAGCTGGTCCAGCTGTTCATCTCTGCCCGTCTCCATCTGCTCCTCATTCATTTGAGTTTGAGCCTGTCACTACCACCACAGTGTCTACTGTTCTGTCCAAGCTCTGTTCCAGGAAGAGTGCTGGACCTGATGGTGTGCCAAATGAGTTGCTGGCAATGACTGCTCTGGAGATCAGCTCACCACCAGCCATTCTCTTCAACTGTTCCCTGGCTTAGGGTGTGTTCCCCTCTGCTTAGAAGAAGGCTTTCATATCTCCTCATCCCAAAGAGGGAAAGGATCACTTGCTACCATCATCATATCGCCCTATAGCCCTGCTCAGCTGTGTCTCTAAGGTGTTTGAGTGCTCGGTGCACAGTCAGCTTGTAGGTTACTGTCTGCTCAATGGTCTCCTGCCCAACGAGCAGTTTGGTTTCCTAAAGGGCTGGTCTGCTGAGTGGCAGGTACTATCTGCTCTCCAGAAGTGGCATGCTGCACTTGACAGCCACCTTCATGTCCATGCTGTATTCCTGGATGCAGCCAAGGTGTTTGACAGGGTGGATCACTCCGTGCTCCTTTCACACCTGGCAGAGATTGGGATGTCAGAGTCAACTTTAGTTTGGTTCAGGAGCTACTTGTCTGGCCATCAGGTCCTGATGCAGGTTGATGGTGTCCTCTCTGATCCGCTGGAAGTTACATCAGGGGTTCCGCAAGGGTCTGTCTTGGGGCCCCTGCTTTACCTCCTGCACATGAAGGATGTTCCCTCCACTACGGGTGCAGGTTGTGCCCTCTTTGCAGATGACGCTCTGTTATACCGTTGTGTTGGCTGCACTGCCAATTGCCAGCTGCCTTGCTGTCCACTTGAAGGTGACCTCCATTGGCTATCTACCTGGGCTGAGGAAAGCAAGGTGGCCTTCAACGCATCCAAGTCTGCTGTTTTGCTCTTTGGTGGCAGGTCCCATGGAGAACCGCTTCAGCCACTCTGCCTCAACAGTGTACCGGTGCCCCAGAAGTCCAGCCATTGCCACCTTGGTGTGGTCCTTTCTGAAAGCCTGCAGTGGGATGACCACATTAGCTGCCTGCTTCAGCTAGTCACTGCACCTCTGGCTTTGTGCAAGACGCTGGCTTATCACCGTCACATGCCAGCTTCCTGCATCAGGCGCTTCTACTGCACCTACATCCAGCCCCAGCTTGAGTATTGTAGTGCAGTGTGGGGTGGCTGCTCTTGAAAACTACTAACCCACTTTGAGCACGTCCAGCTGCAGGCTGCCAGGGCCATTGTTCGCATGTTGCACCTCAGCTGCCAACAGCTTTTGGCCTGTACTAACCTACCTAGTCTGTGCTGGAGGAGGAGGATTCACCATCTTGAAATACTGTGGAAGCTCGTCAACAACCAGCGTCCGCCCCAGCCCCAAGATCTTTCCGAAGCTGTCTCCTCGCACTATCACTACTTGCTTCAAGCTGCGCATGCTATAGAGTTTCCTGACTTCAGCTCTACTTGGACCTTGGGTTCCTTTCTTGGCCTTGCCATCCCTGAATGGAACTTTCTTCCAGGTCACATCACCTCGGTTTCCAGTAGCCTTGCTTCCGTAGCAGTACCTGTAGGTTTTTTTTATTCCAATAATTTTTCTCTTGGTTTTTAGTTGGTATTTTCCTTCCCCCCTCTCCCTGTAGTTTCTGTCTTCCCTGTGCTCCACCTGCCTCTCTCTCTCTCTCTCTCTCTCTTCTATTATATTCTTCCTTTTATACCCGCCTTTGGTGGGTCTGTATTAATTCTTACTCTTTGTCACCTCAGCTCATTGAGTCTATCCTTCTTTCTTGTGGAGAGCCCCTGGATTAGCCTTTGGTTACTGTGCAATCTGTACATGAATTTGGCTAATAATAATAATGGACATTCTTCTGAAGTCCCCTTACTTCATTCACTATGAACCAAATCATTGAGGCACAACATTTCAGCTGCACTGCGGTCGCCTTCATCAGGCCAAAATGCTTAAACCAAAAGGCAAACTGAGAGAAAAAAACTTAAGCGGACTTAATTTCATATTCTACCCTTCAACTACAAGGTATATTCGAATTTCTACTGAGCACATGTGTCAGATCAGACAACAAACATCTGCAAAAACATACCAATAATCCTACTGGTGCTATCACTTAGTAGTACACTGAACTGTAGCATGCGTCTCATATCCATGCAAACCAAAATATGCCTGGCAGTGCAAACAATTGTATGTAGAGTACATCTGGATCCGGCTGTGTCATTACTTCACCAGACTGAAAGGGCACTGTATGCTTCAACCAGTGGCTGCTTGGTTTCACTAAACATATTGACAACAAACTCAAGTTCATAGCTTGCTCTTTGTTCATGACAGGCTTCTTGGGCATATCGTGAACAGAGCCTCTTTCACTTTCCATTGTCCTCAGAGCAGTTCTTTGGCAAGAATGGAAGTACCATCCAAATCGCTGTTGTGGTCTTCCATTGTAGCATACTCTGCAATTGCCGATAAATCAATCCATTCCTTCCGCATATGTCACTCTGTTCACTTTGTTGAACTTTCAAGGATTGGGAAGATTCTCCATTGTAGCTTGATTCGCTATCTTGCATTTTGTCTTATACATGACATACTTCGCCCTTTCCCCCAGTATGCTATCCTTAATGCTCTTACATTGACAAAATCCTCCATTGCAGTGAATCTGCTTTACTCACAACATGACTTCCCACAGGCTGTAATACTGTCTGAATTTGGTCACTCCTACCGCATATATATGGAATTCAGATGTTCTGTCTCTTCTGTTCCTTGATATTTTCCTCCTATTCCCTGTGAGTGTTGTCTGTAAATTTCCCTCTGCGTGCTGTGTCACACTGTCAAAGCATCTCCACAATGGTATGGCTCCTTGGCACCTCAAACTATCATACCCTATCAGAACAGAAAAAGGCAAGATGATTGTGAGAGAGGTTGGATGGCAGTTGTTCCTAGAGAGATTGTGCATTAATTAATAAACATCAGCAGAAGAAACTATTGATGGATAAGCAGTGGTTGGAGATAGGCCTGAAAAGCAGTGTGACACTGACTTGGCTTGAGAATGTTTTGTGTGTTTTCTTTGCAGTTCAATCAAACAGCTTTACATATTGCTGCTGCAAATGGTCACAGGGAAGTTTGTCGTTTTCTAGTGGAGAAAGGGGCATTGGTGAATGCTAGAGAAAATGTATGTAGACGGTAATTACCACTGTAATGGAAAGCATTCTGCTTGAGTTTTTTTTTTTTCAGATTAGAGGCAATGTTTATCATTACAAAAATGAAAATCTTTTATGTTCTATATGAATGGGGGATTTTCTGGAATTAGGAGTGGAATCTGATGAGATTGCCTACAGCTTTAGTACGTAATTCAGTGGTAAATAGATGTGGAGAAACTGAAATATCCTCAAGTATCTTCATGATCATAACCAGAAATTAAGAACTGTGATGCAGAATGAACCAGGAAAGTTAGATTTAGGGGTATTTGGGATTCATAGATTACTGCAACGATTGGACATTCCCTAAAGTGGTGGTTTTTCCGATCATTGCACCACTTGGCAGCACATCTAACTCAACACTTTGCACATGTGTGCCCATGGTTACTTGTTAGCCCCTGTGAGGCCTGCAGGGACTTGAAAGGGCTCCTGCCATAATAATAACAGACCTACACAGGACTCTAAGTACAAAGGTTGAAATCCTAAAAGCCATGCAGCTGTGCATGTTGGTCCAGCTCAACATGTGGCATGACAGTGACGTGCAAGTCAGTTGAGGAATGTCCTAGGGCACAATTTCAATTCACTTCAACAGTGGAGCAGTTGTTTAAGCATTCGGCCTCACAGCAGAAGTTTAGAGAATTCAGGTTGCGGCACCAGTGATGATGATAGCTTCCCCAGCTGAGGCAGACTGCTGCTGAATGGTTCAGTGACATGGGTGCAAAAATGCATTGTCAAATGGTTTCTCAAAGCATGCTGCTGTGAGTCAAGTGGCTTCTCTAGTTGTCTACTTTCAGTTTGGTGCCCACGCCATGATCATCACGATAGCAACAGCTGCATCTGGGGGAACATGCAAGGCATCCTCAATGATCTCTGACCTCCAGACTATACAAGTCCAGTAGATATGTAACAGCAGGTAGTATCTTTCAAGTGTTGCATACACAGTCAAAAACACCTGCAAATGTAATCCATCTAGTCAGCAATGACCAGAATCAGAGTGCCTATGTCATGGTGTATAGTAGCACCAGTAATGATAAAAAAAATATGATATACCACACTCCATGATGCTCAGGCCTGTGAGACCTCTTGGCTCACACCCCTTGTTCATATATATAATGTATGGTTTGGTAAGGGAAGTACAATCAGTTTGCTAATCAGGGTGTTCTTCAAAGAAGAATGGGGGCAAAGAGGAAAGAAAGTTGGAAGGAGTGGAAACACACAAACACACTACGGTAAGGAAGATAATTCACACAATACCTAGAGTAAGCATGCCTGTGTCTAGTAATTTGACACAGGGAGATTTACAGCTCACCACTGTGTCTACTAGGTCCTGGGGGTGGAGTGCTCCTTTCTGTAACAGCCTGGCAGATCCAGGAAGTGGCCTCTGAGGAAGTTTGAGGCCTGTTCTCTGTTAATCTCCAATGGCCTCTTGGGTGATGCTTTGAAGTTCGTTGCTGTAGCAGCACACACAATTTCAAACTACCCAAAAGTAGCACACACAATTTACAGCTGAAGAAGACTGCAATCCCATTATGCCCTCAACCAAGCCAAACATGTGATTATGCACATTTACACCTGTATAACTGTGCACCACTAGGGCAGCAGTGAGTGGAACATGAATGTCGGTGGCTCAGCCACAGGGTGAATCCATGACAACGGGAACTGTCCCCATTACATGCCAGGGCTTCCTTGGTGCCACATGTCAACACCCTCATTTAGATACATCGTTTATTGCAGACTCAGCTTTTTTTATTGTCTTGCTGCTAATCTTTAACACAGTGAGCAGTGTAAATTTATACATAGTCTTGAGGTGAGGTTCACACATTTGGGGGACAGTTGCCATCACCAGAAAGACCTAACTTCATACATTAGAAAACTTCTTGTGCGTGGTGTATTGGTGTGTACAGTGGCATAGCCAGGGTTGTGTCAAGGGCGGGTTCTTGCATTTGTGCAGACATGTCAGACCCGTAGCATAGTATACAATGTATGGTAAAAGTCACACCAGGGTGTTTCTTTTTACTGTCTTGGTACAGCAAACCCACTGTGGCTATGCCCCTGGTGTACATGTACTTCATGGTACTTCGGTTAAGTTTGTCTGGGTATAATCGACAGTAGTCAAATAATTGATCTAAATAAGGATAGGCTAATTGACAATCAAAAATCCATAACTGTTTCAGCCCTACCAGAAACACAGCTCACTCACTTAGTTGTATTAGAAGGCCATATCTTCACAAAATGTGCCACTTTGCAGTTTGTGCTCTAGTGAGCAACATCTGTTTATAGTGAGCATGGCATCCTCACCCATCACAGCCTCCCGTTTAATTTCTGCATGGTATATGGCAGCTGCCTCTCACCTACCTTGTGACCTGTCAATTTTCATGGTCATTAGGTAGGATATGTACTCTATAGGAATGACACTTACATATAAGTGTGGCGGGGAACAGTTGGCATGACCAAGAAGAACTAACATTGTTTCTAGGCAAGGAGAACACAATCCAACTCAACCCTCCCTTTGCTGCATGTCCTTAGCTGGCTGTGACAAGGAAGCTGCATAAACAATTCCCATGTGTTCACTGCTGGCATGGCCATGACAGGCGCGCGCTGCTGCCTCACTATGGCAGGTAGGGCTGCTTAGTGCTGTTGACCTAGGCTAGTTCTCTAGGCTATGGGTCCCCTGGAGTCAGTGGAGGCCTCTGGTAGGGGTTTACTGTGCTCCCACAGTCAGAGCCTCTGTTCTGAAGCTGCATCTTGGTTGCGCCCACTGATCCTTGCCCTAAGATCATCAAAGGCATGCAAGCTGAAGTAAGTTAATGTAAAGATGTGTATCAACATTGTTGTCACGAATCTTAGTTGCTGTGATAAATTTTAGTGCGGGTGTGGCAGCCACCAAACAGTTATGGTACAACATGGTTTTCATGGCACAGTATAATCTCAATGATTTGGTATCCTCGTCACTCTGGGGGGGGGGGGGGGGGGGGGGGGG
>JAOWAW010115433.1:0-13128 GCA_028565695.1 Nicola tetela
CAGATACAAATAGGGCAGAGAAGAAGTACGAGTGACCAATAGCTGGGAGAGAAGTGGTACTAGATACAAACAGGGCACAGAAAGAAGTACGAGCATAAACCGCTAGTACCACTAGTGTACGTCTGTGGCAAGGACGCCTGTGACAGTTGCCTTATTACCAGTACCTTGGTCAGTAGCAGGGTTTCTTTGGCGAATCCAACAGCAACAGTTGAGGGTTGCATCAGCTGTTAGTGAAGAATGTGCACCACTCCATCCTCTTCACCTTCCTTTGCAATCGTCTGCTTCTGGTTACCAACCGCCTGCTCTAGACAGTTCACTTTCACAGGTGCCACCAGAAAGATTGTTGGAACATCACTCCAGTAGTGGTTGTCATGGTCATGGGGAATCGCAGGTTTCTTTGGCGTGGGGGGAAGAAGCTGGAGGAAGTGCAGAACAAGAAAGTGCTGCTGAAGGGGAGAAAGGTAGGAAATCTGATTTTTTTACATTACATTTAGAGCTAATTCATATCTCTGCTTCAATGGCTATACACACATCTATCCACAAAGCACATCTTGCTTATATATTAACTGGTTATCTTGGCATTTCCAGCTGACATTAAGGAGTTGTCTTGTTACTGTGTGGTAGAATCATGATAATTTCAAAGGGCTATTAGTATCAAAAGCATTTGGCAGAGAGAAAAGAAAAAAATCCTTGGGAATTGCCCTTCACAATGGATATTTCCTTTAAATTTCTGTATGGAACCACAACTGAATCGCAACCATGCTGTTGAACATGGTGCAGTTTGGAATGTGGTTAGTAGTATAGGAAGTGGGGGTTCTGGCACACTCAGTGAAACCCCGTTAAAATGCTCCATCAGATCCCTGTTAACATAGAGCTGTCAAACCCCGTTAAAATCCCTGTTAAGCATTCCCAGGCAAACCCTGTTAAAATGCTCCGTCAGATCCTCGTGAACATATAGCCATCAAACACTGTTAAAAATCCCTGTCAAGCATTCCCAGTCAAATCCCCGTTAAGATTTAGCATTGCTTTGGCGTCAGTGTTTTGCCACCTCGACCTCAAATGAAAAGCAATTTAAAGAAATGTCGTCTACTAAGAAAGAAAGCAAATGAAATAAGTTGGTCGAGAACATTCACCCGTCGCCGAAACAGGTGCAGTTGCGAGACGACACCAAATTGGTGACCACTCCTGGTGCATGAGCCGATCATCTCGAGTAAGGGGATCTAAAGAAATGCTCTCTGCTAAGAAAGCAAAGAAAATGAAACAATCTGAATGTCTACAGCCGACCTCACGATTGGCTGGCGACGCCTACTTGGATGGGCTCAAGCGCCTGTTCAAAACCAAATGCACTGCCACCACAAAGAAGGGACAGCCGTGTAATTAGCACGGAATGTAGTCCTACTGAACAATCCCACTGAACTACACAGATAGCTGCAAGCAGCACAATGCTAAGGACCAAGTGTGAATACGAGTGCACTTTACAGTTGCTCCCCAAAGGTACTGTTAAATCAAAATATTTTGTTGTCTTCTTATTTTTGGTAAATTCGGTGCAAGCTCAGGCAAAGTACCTAAACTACTAGAAATGTAACCCAATCTTTTATGTCACTTATTAGGAACTGAAAAGGAAAATTTTCAACATCATGAAATTTCAGTAGTGGTGTCCAAAGCTCACACATCATGATCAAGGGCATGAGTTACCAGCCCATGTGAATGAGAGCTGTCCGTACAGTCTACAGAAAATTTATGTTACTGAAATGAAAAAAATAGAGTTTACTGAAATTTACTGACACTGAAAATTTCTGAATTTTCAGTATCATTTCAAGTCATGCATGTCGAAGCAGATCAGAAAAAATGTACCAGAACATGGGCATTTTTGTACAATTGCCATAAAACAGGTATGTAACAGTAGTACAATGAGGAGAAGAAAAAAGTGAAGAATGGCTTTTCCACCACAGTATTAGAGTACTAATAAAATGAACAAGATAACTTCCTACTTTCACTACTACAGAAGAAGAAAGAAGCAAAATGAATTTCAAATTCTTTGCTTTAATAGTGGAATACATATAGCAGAAAGAAGCACAAGATAACTTTTTTCCCAATTCTGTTTGAACTGCTCACATCCTGCAGCATCTTCTTGCAGGATGTGCCATGACATACTTGGCTGGCCTTTTCACAGGAACAGGGGGTACCTGTTTTCCAAGGCACTTCAAGCAAGTAAACTTAAAGTCTGATGGTTGATCAAGTCCCAAGCAAGAAACATGACACCATGTCTTTGCACACTTCTTGCACAAGACCATCACATCAAAAGGCAAAGGCATTTTGCATATGCAGTGCAATGGAACTGTGCTGACTGATCTTGTGCAAACACTAGAAGTATCTGAGTCCGTACAGGACAGCTTTGGATATGGTGCAATCTGTCCTTGCATAAGACATTTCTCCAGAAGGTCTCTCATTGCTCTCTGGTCGAAGTTGATTGTTGATAAACTGCTACTGCCCAAGGCCAACTCTGTGGCAAAGGCAATGGCAAGCAAACCACAGTCCAAACTGCCCTTCTGCTGCTGAACTGGCTCCATGATAATCTGAAGCTCACTACAAGCTGTCTGTAGACCATAAATAACTGCCAGTTGAAACTCTACACTAGTGGACAGGTGGCTGCAGCTCAGGCTGTCATAGATGTGTATGCTGTCACTGCCCTGTATCCA
Source organism: Nicola tetela (assembly GCA_028565695.1). Lineage (NCBI taxonomy): Eukaryota > Metazoa > Porifera > Calcarea > Clathrinida > Clathrinidae > Nicola > Nicola tetela. Next base: position 2,700 of record JAOWAW010115433.1, read on the forward strand.
GCAAATTAGTAACCAATGGAAGCCTCCATCACGGTGAAGCTGCAAGTGCTGTTTGCCATCTGCAAGGTTTTCCATTGCCTGAAAGCTGAGGTTCTGCGACAACACTGGTGATTGCAGTCCTTTCACCCTAGGTGATTGCCTTTGAATCAGCATTTCTCCAGTGTGAATAATGGCATCATTTACAGGATTGCCCTTAACTAAATCTCTGTGGTCTTTCTCATACACCATGAGATCCTTGATCCAGTATTGACCATGTGCACGACACACAAATTTCTTTGGTGCTCTAGCATCCAATGCTGTACCCACATCACTATTGCCAGCTGCTGTACTGGTGGATGTGGTGGCACAGGTGACCAAATCTCTCTGGTCATCACTTTCTTTCACTGGTATCTGCTTATCACAGCTTTGTGATAGTGACAAATCCTCTTTGCATAGCTTCAGCCTTGCACTGTTCACAGCTGCCTTAAGGAGTTGTCTGGTTGTGGAGTTTCACAGCTTGTATAAGCCTTTACTGGTGATTTTTGTCACTTCATACGGTCCGCTCCAAGGAAGATCCATTTTGCCTCCCTTCTGGCTGTCATTTTGGCTGTTCCTCAAGAACACCTTGTCACCAACTTGGAAAGATGGTGGGTTGTGCTGCTTGTCATAAATTATTTTCTGTCTTTCCTGGCTCTTCTTGATGTTTGCCTCACCCTTAGCATGTACAGACTTCAAAACACCAGCAAGTCTTTCAAACTCTGCCTGAACAGAGGCGAGGTGGTCTTCTTCTGCTGGTACAGTGACCAAGCTGTCTTCGTTTTCTTCATCTGCCCGAGAGGTGCTCTCCATCAGCAAGTCCACCGGCAATTTCGTTTCTTTTCCAAATACCATCTTGAACGGTGTCATGCCTGTGGAACTGTGCTTACTTGTCCTGTAAGCAAGTAATGCAGGATTGAGCATCATGTCCCACTTTTCAACACAGTCTTCAGCAACCTTCTTCAATGTGTCAACAAGATTGCAGTTGAATCTCTTGGTTTGTCCATTTGTTTGTGGGTGGTATGCACTTGTCATTCTGTGCTCCACACCACAGAGCTCATTCAGGTGCTGGTTCACATAGTTTACAAACTCTCTCCCCTGGTCGGTGATTTGCACATCACAGTACCCATGGCAACAAAACAAGCCGAACAGGAAATCAGCAACACCTTCAGCTGTCTTGTCCTTCAATGTTGCTGCTTCAGGCCACTTTGTAAATGCATTGGTGCATGTTATTATATATTTGTTTCCTCTTGGCGTCTCCAAAAGAGGGCCAATCAGATCAACTCTGATCCTGAACCAAAATTTCGGAGTGACTGGGATTGGGTGAAGCTGAGTAGGTGGTTTCTTCAGCTCCCAGTTTCCTTTTTGGCAAACAAGACATGCTTGAACGTACTTATCAACATCTTCATACAATCCTTTCCAGTAAAATCTACATGAGGAGGAAGAAAAAAGAAACAAAATACCTTAGGTCAAAACAGATAAAAAGTGAATAATTAAATAATAATAAATACATAAATAAGTAAATAAATTAAATCATTTTTTAAATGAAGGGTAAAAAACGATATTAGGAGAGGAGAGCCTTGGTTTGAATTTGAGAATAAAACTCTTCATTCAGCAACTATAGTTTCAGCAGGTGTAGAGTTCTAGCTTTCCTTAATGCTCTTCTTTTTCTTTCTGGTCAATTTCTACCGCATACTCTAAAAGACAAGCAAGACAGCGGAAATGGTTAATTATACAGTGTTGATTCTGTAAAGAAAAACAAGCACAACTATAATCAACGAACTTACTTTTAAAAAATTTTTTATAATTTATTGCATTTGCACTCAGGAATATCTTTTAGCAGTAGGTATTTTTTCTCTTAAAGTTGAGGTTTACCCTGCACAACTGGAGGGGATTCAAAAGAATTAATAGAATTAACTTGGTAAAGTAGACAGTTCTGCTCTACAGCACCAACAGTAATTTATTTTGGTCATTAGATGATATTATTTTTCGCACTACTTTTAATGTCTTATGTAGCTATTTCCGTCCGCACTGCCATACAATCTTGTATCAAATCATGCGGGTTTTAACTGCGGTCGGGAAACCCATAAGGATTGGAAAGGGTCCCACTGAGATCATTTTTGAGACCATAACAACTTCTTTTGCCTGGGCTCTGAGGTCAACTCCGTGGCCCTTATACCTGTTTTTATTTTAGTGCAACAATTTTCTTTTATTAAAACACTTGTGCTCACCAAGTTGTCTTTCTATTTTTAATCTTTTTCTTACGACGGAGCTTCGAGCTAGATAAAGAACGTTAAAGATACATTACATACCTCTCATCAACCTTAGACCGTGTCTTGTCTCTTCTGAAATATCCTCCTGTGGCGTGTGAATGGCAGGCCTGCAAAATTTCCCTCTGCTTCCCGATCTCTGGCACCCACTGCAGACGTTTTTCTCCCGAAATACAGCACAGAAGACCATGGCCGATAACAAAATTCTTGCTAGTCATGCGTATCGTGCGCTTCCTCCTCTTATCGACATCCTGAGGATAAACTGGTTCCGGCTGGAGCACATTAAAGACCTCTTGGTAGGTCACATCTGCCTTAGCAGGCCTTGGCTGCGAGCTATCAACCATCTTCAGCTTGCAACTTCGACCGGAACTTGAAAGTTGCTTCTTTTCAGGTTCTGAGGGCTGTTCTGCGCGGAGGGGCCTGGATACGCTGTGACCTTAGGCCGATCTGCGCGAGAGGTGTCTTTCTACGCTAGCGTAAGATAATACCCGGGCCTTTCTACGCCGGGGACCTTTCTACGCGTTTACACCGGTACCATGTTTACACTGTAGAAATAATTTGTGCCTTAGCAGCTTAGTCAGTTCGAATATTCCGCCGCCAGCAAAATATGATAACGCGTGCGCGGCAGGCTGCCTGTAAAAGCATACTATGTACTAATAATGCATGGTACATTTACATTTTTTATTCCTTGTAGGTACATGCCACGACGTGGTACTAGTCTAGTACGCAAAAATCGTCAAGCGGCAACGAAAAGGCGACCTGGCCGGTCGGCTCGCATGGGTCGCCACCGTTCCCGATCCCAGGTACGTAACCAAAACATACATGTAAGTCGCGCCAAGCTTGTGTGTAGACCGAAGCTAGCGCTCAGTCTCCACGTGCGTCATTTGAAAATAGTCAGCGGTGATGGTGAGGACTCTGAAGTCGATGAAGTGATCGATTATGGCCAGTGATGAATTGTTTGGACTGCGAGTTCTTCTCACCCTTGAAGAACGCTCCGACGGTGTGCTGCTTTGGGATGTGGCACAGGGAATCTGTACGATTTCGGATTGCATTGCTTTAGCGACCCATCTGTTAGACAAGGGTTCGGATGAAGTAGCCAGTTTGCAAGACAGCGGCGTACGAAAGCCTCAAGATGTAGCCCAATGTATATTAGAGAAATGGTTGAGACGATATCCGACGAGATGCTTCGGTGAAACTCTTTGCAAGACTTTGGGAAAAATTGGTAGGGAGGACTTGGTGGTGCTTTTACAACGCAAGTTGTGCTCGCTGGCAGGTAAGCGGTGTGCTTGTCGCTACGTGCCTTGCCTGAGTGTGTGAGGCACACACCGCTGACGTAGGCGCCTTACAGGACCATGCGCAAGATATTAGACCTTAAAAATTTATAATACTATGTTCACAGAAATTTTCAGACTCAATAAATTTTCGGAATATTTCCACAAACCTTAAAAATTTTCGAGAATATGTGCACTTACAGTAGTAGTAAACACTATGTACAAGATTGTATCAGTATGTATAAGATTACTAAAAAAGAAATAAAAAAGTAAAAATTAACTAAATACTGTATATTTGGAGAATCTCGGTGTTCGTGATCATTTTATTTTAGTGTTTTTGGTGTAACCCTCTGATACCTAAATTAAATGTACACCTAAATGAGATATGTACATGTCTGCCAGACTGCCATTAACACTGTCTACCGAATTAAAAATAAAGAGCCACCGAAAGCAAGTAAGGCGGAGATAACAGAAAATTTAACCAACCGAAATTTTCTGAAATTACAGTAGCTTCAAAGAACCACCATGTGCACAATGCATATAAGAAACTAGTGTAGCTACCGAGCAAGTCAATTTAGTCAGAAAGAGGTCCATGTGACATGCTAGTATTGTTTATCAGTTGGACTTTTTTCTTATTTTGGCTACTTTTCCTAAACTCTATAACAAGAGTCCACATGCATAGCACGGAGCATTGTCATGTGCTCAGGATCAGCATACATGCTAGAACATACACTAGGACATACGTGTAGTCCACCCTCAGGCATGCAGAGCTGTATGCATTCAGGCCCAACACTGATTTTCTGGTCACTCCTCTAGGCTGTCACCATGGCAGTACTGCTGCCCACATGTAAGTTGGAGTCATTGAGATGCTGTGGAGTTCTACAAGCATTGAAACTTTGATAAGACAATTGGGTCAGTGTTGAGTGTTTTTGATACCTAATCTTTCTAAAAGTAAAGTAAACCTGTACTGGCCCTTTTCATCTGTGAAGAAATAAACCATTGGTAAAACGTTGCCCATAGGACAATAACCAAACAAGCTGTCGGCAGATACTGGTGTCCCGGAAGGCTGTGAATTGAAAAGACAGTTTTTTTTTGGAAAATTGGGAGAGAAACGGTGTCTGAAGGCAAAGAAGAGATGATGTATACTTAGTGCTTGCACCGGTTTTATACGCTTTTGTGACTGTCTTTGAATGTCTTTCTTGAAAAGAATTATGTATTTGTTTTACATCTCAGCGGAACGAATGTGTAAGCATCTACATGCAAAGGCTACAAACACACTGGATCAGTCAAGGCATCTTTCATTCCATTCTCAACAATCAATCTTGCAATCATTCTCGCCTTCAAGTCAGACCCAACAAGGAGTTGCCTTATTACCAGTACCTTGGCCAGTAGCAGGGTTTCTTTGGCGAATCCAACAGCAACAGTTGAGGGTTGCATCAGCCGTTAGTGAAGAATGTGCACCACTCCATTCTCTTCACCTTCCTTTGCAATCGCCCGCTTCTGGTTACCAACCGCCCGCTCTAGACAGCCCACTTTCACAGGTGCCACCAGAAAAATTGTTGGAACATCACTCCAGTAGTGGTCGTCATGGTCATGGGGAATCGCAGGTTTCTTTGGCGTGGGGGGAAGGAGCTGGAGGAAGTGCAGAACAAGAAAGTGCTGCTGAAGGGGAGAAAGGTAGGAAATCTGATTTTTTACATTACATTTAGAGCTAATTCATATCCCTGCTTCAATGGCTATATACATGCCTATCTACAAGGCACATCTGGCCTATGCTAACTGGTTATCTTGGCATTTCCAGCTGACATCAAGGAGTTGTCTTGTTACTGTGTGGTAGAATCATGATAATTTCAAAGGGCTATTAGTATCAAAAGCATTTGGCAGAGAGAGAAAAGGAAAAATCCTTGGGAATTGCACTTCACAATGGATATTTCCTTTAAGTTTCTATATAATGTTTTGTGAATAGAATGCTCACCTTCGTTGGAAAATACCGCCATCATCTTTGTTTCCAAGCTGTACATTGACGAGTTCAAGAGAGAGGCACAATCCGATGTGGAGGAGGTTTTGGCCAGGGAATGCCACATCCAAGAGAAGGCAGTGAAAATCCTTAACCTACGACCGTCTTCAACTGAAAGTGCGCAGGTTTCAGATCACCTGCAGAAGGTGCCTGGTCCTGCTTTAAATGAAGGTACAGATTTTCCTTAATATGATATTGTTCTGTCTATTATAAGTAAAACCCCTATTGAAATTTTAACTTCAAATGTTTTTTTCTGCTGAGTCACGTATTATTTCCTTTGTTTCGGCTGAACAGCACCGACAGTCGTAAAAATTCGTCTTGCTATAGAGATGAGCGAGTTTGCAAAAGTAAAGAATGATCTGAAAACGGTAATAGCCTCAAGTCTGGTCATCAAACAATCCCAAATCGATGTGAGGGGGACGGAATCAGGATCTGTGTGGGCTACAGTGGCCTTCCCACTTATTGGTCTTCCTCGCCTTCTTCAACTTGTCCTTACTCCTGAGGGGAGAAAGCAACTATCCAAAGCACATATCACCAAAATAGTTCCTGTTGGTCAACTCTTTGCAATAAACATTGCAACAGAGCCAGTGTTTGAGATGTTGTCTCTTGAGGAAGCTTTGTCGGAGAAGATGCATCAAAGGGTGTCCATGTTAAGCCAGGCTGCACAGCAAAGTGGTTTTGCCAGACCTTCAGATATTCCGTATGAAGAAGGTCTTTGTTATGCCATGCTTCATCTCACTCTCACCTGGTCTGGCTCACACAAGGGCCCTTACAGAATTCCAGAAGCTCCTGTGGCCCTAGTAACCACCAGGGTAGGTAATTATGCTGAGGTGGCAGAGCAGAGGTTTATCACTGTACATCTTTTTGACAATTCTTGTTTAACAGTTAAAAGTATGTCTGGCAGTCTGAGACATTCTAATAGAACTGGCAAACTGACTGTAAGAATGCATTTTGAAAATTCTTACAGATTGGTGATGAAAAATGGAACTTTGTTACTCTGTTTTATCAGCATTAGAGAATATCTGGCTCTTAGTACAATCAAAAGATGTTCTGTGTGTCTTAGATCTTTTTGCCGCTTGGTGCTACACTGGCAAAGGGGTTGTACGTTGGTATCTTTATGTGTGTGTGGATTTGGCATTGTTATAGACTTATAGTATAAACTAAAATTTATTTTGGTTTTCTTGCCATCCTGTTGGTGTAATTTTCTTGTGTTTAACATACCTATTGCTGACTGGTTAGCATGTGTGATTTTGGACACAATTGACTTTTATATGAAGTAAGATGGACAGCTGAGGACTGTGCTGGTGCATTGACATATTATGTTCATTAGAGTACTCCCAGTGTAGATTTTTCTATTTTTGCTGCACCAGGAACTGCTTGAATGATTAAAACATGCTTCTGTTGTTGTGGTGTGTACTTTTGCTTACATTTTAGTCAGTTGGTGAGCTGCACCTGGTAATATGTTACTTCAAATATTATCCTACATAGCATGTGTCTTCTGTCTTGTTGTCCACATATGTTCAGGATGGTAGACAAGAATCATGCAAAGAAATCGAGGCTGTCCGAGGTGAGGCTGCTGTGGACTTATCATCAACTGGCCCACAAAAACGCTCATCTGCTCCCAATGACCTCGACCAAGGTAGAGATGTTTTCCAGGTTATTTGATGAGTAATTTAAGCCAAGATATTTTTTACGTGGTGTTTCAGTGGGTAGCACAGAGAAGTTCCATTATCTAGTCTACATGTCTGCTACCAGTGCAGTATCTAGTCTACATGTCTGTTACCAGTGCAGTATCTAGTCTACATGCATGTTACCAGCGCAGTATTTAGTCTACATGTCTATTACCAGTGCAGTATCTAGTCTACATGTATGTTACCAGTGCAGTATTTAGTCTACATGTCTGTGACCAGTGCAGTATCTAGTCTACATGTATTTCACCAGTGCAGTATCTAGCCTACATGTATGTTACCAGTGCAGTATCTAGTCTACATGTCTGTAACCAATGCAGTATCTAGTCTACATGTCTGTTACCAGTGAGTATTTAGTCTACATGTGTGTTATCAGTGCAGTATCTAGTCTACATGTCTGTGACCAGTGCAGTATCTAGTCTACATGTCTGTGACCAGTGCAGTATCTAGTCTACATGTCTGTTACCAGTGAATACCTAGTCTACATGTAAGTTACCAGTGCAGTATCTAGTCTACATGTGTGTTACCAGTGCAGTATCTAGTCTACATGTGTGTTACCAGTGCAGTATCTAGTCTACATGTGTGTTATCAGTGCAGTATCTAGTCTACATGTCTGTTTCAGTGCAGTATCTTAGCCCTGGCAGTTTCAGAGCACTGGAAACCCTTTGTAGATCAGCTGCCACTAGGCATAGTGCACATATCTTTGGGTTTTTGGTGCCTATAGCTATCAGCAAATCTGGTGTGTGATTTTAGGTTAAAATCTATCGGCTGCATGCTGTGTTTGTATTGTTCAGTTGCCGTAAATAATTTTCAACCCATACACTCTTCCTGGTTACCAAGACACTTTGTAAATGTATTGTTTTACAATGGATGCTCCACAGTCATATTCATGCTTAAAGAGCCAGCATCACTTTCTCACTTTAGCTGGTGTACAGTGTGTGACTATCAGTTTGCCTAGGCAATTAATTGATTGCCACGGGTGTCAGTCGGCTGTGTAATCTAAGCCAGGAAATCGGTTACAATGCATGGACATTGAAATTGCAATGTGTTTTACTTAGCAATAGAATTAACAACAGTGTTAAGGTGTACATCTTTCTGATCTGTGAGAGTATACCATATTGGTTAAGATTCCCATGTTTTGACTTTTGCTGACATCAGTTTTTTTTGTTCATTGTTTGCCTGTTGTGTCAATTTTAGGTGCACATCTGGGTCCAAAAATGTCACCTGTGGCCGCCCACCAGAATTTCATCATATCAGAATTGCAGGCTCTTGCAAACAAATTTGACGATCTTCACAGCAAGACCGTTGGTGATGACTGTCTGGCAGAAGTATGTGGGCTTCTTGAGGCATACTCAGCCAATTGTGAAGAGAGCGAAAGACTTCTTTTGAAAGTTGTGTCATCATTTGTTCACTTGCAGGCAACTCAGCTATGGCAGGTAATGTTTTACAAAGAACATTGTCTTGTGTTTGTCTTCGTTAGTGTATGCATGAGCTTGTGTGTAGGTAAAGAATTAAGACAAGAGGTTGGACACCCACAATTCTTCTTTATCTCTTTCTTTTTCAATGTTTTGCAGGCTGTCTGTGGTGTGGCACTGATTCGTGCTGTTTTGGTAAGATCTTCCGGTTTTCGGGATGAGCAGCGGCAGGAGCTTGCCAGGAGTGGAGCCAGTATGATTTGTGCTCTCGTTAAACATCTCGCACGACAGGACAGGCCTCCTGGTAAGTCAATAAGTTTGTCTTACCTTCATCAGGCCCAGTAGGAACTGATAATGGCTTCCTTACCTGATTATTGTATGGATTTGTGTGTGTGTGTGTGTCTTGCAGCTTAAGTGCTCTACCAAGCGAACATGCCAGACTGTTAAGCATGTACTTTTTGGTTTTTACCTTTTCTCATCAAGGGCATAAATTAGTGGAAAGAAACCACAATTGCCAACTTGCTCCAAGCAGTCTGATAATGTTGTATTCCTCAGTTTAATTTGATTTCAGATATTTTCTTCATTTTCACCAACATCACTCACATACTAACCACTACACTTGAGACTGCCTGTATATAAATGCATATGGAACAATGTCAGGAAAACACGTTTTGTTGGTGTGACACGTAGCCTTCTCTGAAGAGAGTTTGAGTACTTATTCTTGCTTGTGTTGACAGAGCACCTAGTGTATGACTTTGAACAGACACTTTCAGAACTTTCTGAAGATGAGCAGAAGGGCATCAAGTGTGTACTTAAAGAAAGAGATAGTCAAGGTAGGAAAGGAAATGTTTTTTTTAATTTTTTTTATCTTAATAAGTGATTAATGGTTAATATTAATTGGTTAGGTGATTTGGTAATTTTTGACAAACGGCAATCCGTGTCATAATTTGGGCTCAAGTATGAGCTAGCACAAGGTCAGAAAATGTCAGCCACTCCAGAATAACGAGTCATTAGGCCTGACTCACAAGTCAGACGAATCGGATTTGGGTTGACAATTAAATGCACTGGCAGTGGCACATATGCCAATTTGTGTTAGATCATTTGAGGCTATTCTGAATGGTGAATGAACAGATCAGAGGGCTAGCGAAACGGTCGCCATCTGTTTAAGGGTAGTATCAAAGTCATGATGGTGTGTGTGTGTGTGTGCTTGTGTGTGTGTGTATGTGTGTGTGCGTGCATGTGTGTGCATGTGTATGTGTGTGCACCAGTAATGAATTTTCCAAATACTGTTTGATATGTACTGTGAAGATGTCACTACAACAATTGAATTCGCTTTTGCTCAATCTAGGTGTTCCAGTGTGGCAACGTTTCTCTGAGTTTCCCTTCGAAGATGACAGTCTGCCATGTACAAGTGTGGATCAGCTGTGGTCAACTATGTCAGATCAACAGTTCACTGTTGGCAAGCTTTACAGATACTTCCTAATTGCAGGCCAGCTTACTGCTGCTCGATGCCTTGAAGTATGTTGATGAGCATGATTTGAAATTTTTAGAATTGTGATGTGTTTTTTCTCATACAGTTTGTAAATTCTGTCAAGTTTCCTCTTGTTTCATTTTGGTACTGCTACACTTCACATAGTTTTTTCCCAGTGCAATCATTCTATCATCAATCCATTTCATGCTCAGTTATTGTAGGCTCAACTTGGCTTAGTAGTTTTAGGTATGTATTTCTTCTTCTTCTTCTTCTTCTTCTTCT
>JAOWAW010115455.1:0-13124 GCA_028565695.1 Nicola tetela
TGGCTAATTAAGAGCGTCTCCGGGACTGACCGGAGGTAGGCCAGTCCCGATAGCTCAAGTGGTAGAGCATCAGCTGCATAAGCTGAGGGTCCTGGTTCGAATCCTGGTCGGGACAGGTTGGCATTTTTTTTTCCACTTCGCTAATGCTTCACTTCCAATTTTGATTTGATCCGAACTTTATAACTTTGCACATTTTTGCAGATAAGCCACTTTTTCTCTTTGTGTTTAGGTTTCCGCGGTTCGGTGACTGTGGAGCCACTCGTGTCAGAGCATCACAATGTGGTTGTGACCGTAAACGATATTACTGCCTCTACTAGGCAGTCTGCTTTGGAACATGAAGAAACACTGCGTGCTAACAGCAGTCAATCTCCATGCAGTGTTGAGCCCTCACCACCTGCTGTACCGAGCTCTCAAACTCTACACTATACGTATTCAGTATGTCACACTCCGATCATTGGTAGGGTGTCCTCATCTGTTGTACATGCAGGTGAAATAATGTCACTCCACGGCCACGGCTTGCCGTCCAAAGAGGCAGGTGTATCTTTGACGACCTTGACGGTTAATGGTGTGCCATGCGTGGCTGCATCAGCATCATCCACGTCACGCAGCGTCCCTCCCAATTCACCATCTATTATGTCAGATTCATCAATCGGCCAAACTGAAGTGCTAAACTGTACTCTTCCATTCCTTTCCAGTGGCCATTACCGAATTGTTATACATGTCTGGGGTAGAGGTTGGGGCTTTTTCGCTGATGAATCAGACAAAATAACATATGAACCATCAGCCACAGTGGTAACACAATCTGGGTCTTTGCAGGGTGGGACTCGTCTTAGATTTTTTGGAGTTGGGTTTGGTCTTGGAGGCTCAGCTGAGAACCAAGTGATGATTGGCAACACTCCATGTGATGTTCAGTCAGTGATTAGGACTGGGGAAATTGATGAACTGGTGTGCATAACACGTCCAGCTGTTGATGATGGCTACTCAGCTGTGGTTGGTCGCGATCAGCCTGCAGCATACTGGACCTTCCCAGCTGTAACTGTCTCACCATCAAATGTAATAGTGCTTGAAAACACTGGGTGGCTTGGTCCAACTTTGAACGCTGAACTCCCTGCCAACAGCATTCCTAATCAACCTGGACTTCATGAAGGTAGTGTGCTTGCAGGCAAAGCGGTCCGCTTCATGGGCACCCCTATTAGTGTCCCGTATGCTGAACAGTTTTACAGCAACTGGAGTTTCTCCACCGAACTATGGCTACGCATACCAGATGATGCATCTGCACAGTTGGGCTACTATCGCCAAATAGTTGGATCTCATTCTGCTGGTCATAATGGTCGTGGGTATTCCTTGTGGCTGAATCCTTGTGGCCATCTTGAATATTGGCTAGGCACTGGTGACAATGTATCAAACACTGAATCATCATCAGAGGCATGCCCTGCTGTAGAGTTAGGAGAAACCTTACCAGAGAATGTCACTGGTATAATGGAGAGATGCAGTCGTTTGCCCAAGGTCAGCTGCTCAGATTTGCGTTTAGTAGGTCAAAATGCCAGCAGGGATACACTTCTACCGGAGGGTGTTTGGTCTGTTATTCAAACAAATAATACAGGCTTGGAAACCTGGACGCATGTAGTTCTAAGCTGGGAGCTGACTAGAGACAGCGAAGGTGAGTCAGTGTGCAGCACTTCACCAGATCTAAGTTTGTGTTTGGGAAACCAACGCTTGTTCATTGACGGAAATCTTGTTGCAAGCACTTCAACGAACTTCAGTCGTCCCCAAGCTGGTTTCAAAATTGGCAGTTCCGAGAACGAAGAGACGAGCCACTTTTCAGGTTGGCTTGATGAAGTAGCCATTTACGGAAAAGCACTCTCATCATCACAAGTTCACCAACACCACCACTTCGGGTCAACTGAAGATCAGCTGCTCGTCTTAACTGTCAATGGGTATGATCGCTATGGAACTGGAGTTACACCAAATGTAAGAATCCCAAACCGCTGTTAGTAGCAAAAAGCTATAACACACACAAAACCACTTGTGTCTCAGAACATTAAGAAGGAAACAATCAAAGGAAATATTTGCATGGGACACTGTCCTTACAAAAATCCTCATATGCAGATGTTGAGTTGAGCTCAGAGAACAGTTAGGTATTGAAGTGCCTGAGTAAAGCTAGGCTCCTTTCTCCAAAGATGCCTGCAAAGAAATATCTATGGTAGTAATATTCAGTGTGTTGATGTGCTAAATGACAATTCTAGCTGATGGGTGATTTAATTAATGTGCGGCATACTAATCATGTTGTGTGGAATGCTCTTCCATAGGTTCAATACCCACAGGTTGTAGGTGAAGGTGATAGTATTCCAGTAAACTGGGACTCTCCCCCATCAGGTGAACTGCAAATGAACAGCACCGACAGACTCATCTTCAACTGGACAAGGTAAGAAACACCATATTCCGTCTGCTAATCTCAGACTATCCGATGTGTTTCAATGATATTACAAACTGTTCATTCTTTATGACATTTTATTCTCTGCCACAAATTGGAATCCAATTTCAAAACGTTTCCACAATTCTGTGCAAATCTTTATACTTGCTGTCAGTGTTCTAGTAGCCTTTTATTCCTGCAGCTTACAAGATCTTGTCCAAGTGTCTCACACATCATTCTCAGCTTGCACTCTGCTGGACAACCCAATCAAACGCTGGAGTCCCATTCACAGAAGTGGTTTAACTGTGGTCAGCGGCCTTAAATCAGGCCGAGCCTACTACTTTATTAGCACAGCATCAGCCAGCTGTCGAGGCGGGGTCAAGTTGAAGGTGAGTTGCTTTTGCCTTTCTGCAGTATATATAAAACAACTAGCATGGATAAGAATATGTTTGTGTGTGAAAAAGTTATGAAGCTGAACAAATCCTACCATTATAATAGGTATTGTCCTTCCTGGTTATCAACTCTTCCATGCCCCAATCTCACAGCTTCATAGCAGTTGGTGCAGGCACCTTTCCGTTTACTGTAATTCCTCGTCTCTTCTCACTTGACCAGGTGGTGGTGGGTAGACAGCATGTTGTCCAATGGCAGCTTGGTGTAACCTACAATAACATCACTTTATCAGAAGACGCTGGACTGCTGTTTACATGGGACACAACAGGAACCACATCGGCTGTTCACAATGTACTTGAGGTGAGACAAACCACCTATAGAATTGTGGTTGAAGTTCTAATTTTTGTGTGTCCTGTAAAAATGCAGATAGTAGGTTTGCGGGGCAGTTTCAAGGCTGTTAATGCAACAATTATTGCTTTTCTCATGTGGTCATCCAGACTATCTTTCTGATCATCTTTGCGAACAGTCTTCTGGTTCATTCAGAATGGTTTAACTGATTTTATATCATAGGAAAATGACTAAGCTTACAACACATTCAGATGTGTTGTCCATAAACGCGTGAACAGTGTAGTGTAGAAAAACATGTTTTTTCCTTTGCAATGCCAGCAGTCACATACCAGAAAACTACTAGTATACAAAAAGAAATTAAGTTAATAATGAGCGGATGCCCACTTAGTGGCAAATTTGGTGCTTGCATACAGGTCTCAACCTTGGCTTCGATCTGCCATGACCTACATCAGTGATGGCACCAGTGATGCCTACAGCATATAGATTGTTATGTCATGCAGCCCTTTGCTGGTCCAACCTAACATAGAACTTTATCTTTTGCCACCTATGTGCACGTGCATCGGCTGCTCAGTCATGGCGCTAAGTGATGCACAACACTTCCATATGGACCAGTTTATAGAGATAGTCTTCCACGTTTTGAAGCAAGAGGAAACATGCTAGCTCACTTCCCACTTCTTCAAATGAGTTTTCATCAAATTTCTAATCTGAGTATACAGTATCATCCTAAGTCACTGTGTCCCTGTATTGTTTTACTACATCTCAAACTGCAGTTGGCAAGCAGAGATGCAATGGAAAGTTGTACAGTATCTCCATCAGACGGTCTTGTGGTCAAGAACTGGTCACATCCACTTACAAGGCAAGGCTCCCTGCTGTCGGCCAGTGCTGTGGGAAATGCTGAGGTGACAGGTCTATCAATCGGCTGGCATTACTTTGTGTGTGGTGTTGGTGGACACTGTGCAGCAGGCATGCGCTTAGCAGTGCAAGTCAAATCAGCAGCACAAGTTGTGTCTGTGACAGACAGTGCAGAATCTTCTGAGGTGAGAACTACTTCTAAGAATGAAGTTGGGTTGCAAGTTCTTTTGATTCTGAACATGGACGGGATGTGATTCCACATATCAAACAAAACACACGCATGGACATTAATTAACTAATGATGGTAGGAAACCATAATATTTTGACGAAAATCCAGCTCCTTAACAACCAGTGTGATGATGGCCAGTGTGTGCGTGAAAGTCAATCACTGTTCTGAAAATATAAAAATGGCCATGTTAACATTGAGGTTGCTTGTAATTGTGTTTCTCAAGAATCTGCTAACTTTTACGTTGGCCCAAACAGTTAAAGAGAACTTGAAGTTTCTGATAATAGTAGCATTGTTTCTGACTCAGTAAAATAAATGACGTTCACATCAACAACATTTCCATTGAGGCTATCTCTAAGAGGCTTCTCCTATCAATTCACAATTTATCCTTGTTTTGCAATCCAAATTAAGAAAAGGTAGCTCAAGTTAGTCCAATTGGGCCACAGAGTAAAACAATGAAGTATAAGACTATAGCTGTCCTGCTATTGGCCCCTCTGCCTTAGAACGAACGTCTGGTGATCTGGAAAGTTCAGCAGTACTCAACGATGCATATCAATGAAGGACAATCACTTCGATTTCGTTGGGAAGCCTTTCACTCCCTGCATGAGGTCAGAGAAATTTGGTGAACTACAATATGTGAAATTTTTTCTTAGATGATGATTAGATGGCAATTTCCTCAAACATTTGTGCAAAAGTGATATCATGTTGATGGTGCACACTGCGATGTCTACATGTAGACATCTAGACTGAGAATTGTTAATCAACAGATAATATATTGGGCAATTGGACAGTAAATGAGAGAGAATTGATGTTGTAATCTGACTCAGGAGCAGTTAAAAGCAATTACAAAATTAAGCATGTCTGTTTGGTTTAAAGGTAGAACATCCAGCAGCTCATCATACTGGTAGGATCCTACCTGCAGGATGGTTGGACACTGAATCAATCATGCCTGATGCAGCCACAATATTTTGTGTGAAACCTTTACCTTGCAATTAAAAGACAACTTCTGTTCTACACTAATGGGTAGGATAGTTAGAGCAATGAAGCTAAAGTTAGCTTGTAACATGCAGGGGGGGAGGGACTGCATTTCACTTTATACATATACAAATCACATGTTTAAAGCTGCAATAATGTTATACAGTAATATTTGTCAGAGCTGCCGATATCTGACTTTGAGCTCCTTCCATCTGACTCTTCAGTCATGTACCCTGAGTCACCAAAGCTGCCTGTAAGCCATCCTCTGAGGCCTTTGAGAGTGGTCCTGTGTCATGAATAAGCCGCACCACAGTACTTGGCACCCTAGTCACAGATTGGTCAGAATCCCATTGAACTCTGCTGTAGCAGCCATTCCCATTGACTGACTCCACACTCCCCATACAAAACGCATCCTTCCAATCATCCCCAAACTCCTACCTCGACCACTCATGGTCAGAGTTTTTGCACAACATTTTTGCTTTCACTTGGACTCAACAGCCTACTGCAACTGTAGTCGCCATTTTCCAATGTCTGAAATTTGCATATACTCAATAGAAACAAACCTTTTCTGTCTTCACGCTGATTCGGTACACTGGGAAGTACATCTCACCCACAATCCTGCCTGTATGATAGGTCCCAGAGGAACTAAGGCTATATAATGGTCCATCCTACATGTAGGATGATGAGTTACATCTTCATCCTACACGTAGGTGCACTGGACATTCTATCAGTAAGACACTTTAAAATCTCTGAAAACTCTGGGACACTCCAATCTGCTTCTTTCCGTGGCAAAATTTGTAGTCTGTAGGTTTCTAACAAACTAGTTTTAAGTAGCAGCCATTTTTTCATTTCTCTCATTCATTCCAGGTTACAGAGAGAGCATTCACAGCCTGCGATGTCCTGTCAGCACCTCTCATTGAATGGTCCCGAGCCGGTGTTTCAAAAGAGATCGTTGTCACTGACCTGTCACCTGGACATCACTACTTCCTCTGCTCTGTTGCCGGACATTGTGCGGCTGGCATGAAGGTGGAAGTGGTGGTGCATCGTCTCACGACCCTCCCTCCTCTTCCTGTGCCACTCACTGCAAAATGCTGCAACCCATCATTAAGTGAATGTGCTTTTCAGTACAGAGCAGAGAAAACTCCACAGATCATCTCCGTCACAGTAAGCAGTTGTCAAATTTTGCAGATGAATCCTTTTATTTAGAGATGACTAAGTTAGTTCTTGATCTGAGATAAACACCTTGCATTTTCACAAAAAAAATGGTTCACAGGTTTTTTCCAATAATTTGTGAAAACTGTACACAAGAATGGCACGACTATTAAGTTGTAATTGCAATTGTGCTGGTTAGAGTGGGAAAGAGAAATCCATTCCAAAAAGTAGTAAGTTTATTTATGGTGTACACACTCTGTAATGAACCAGACACGTAGACAAGATTGGGTCTCATATCACAGATTAGATATTTCATGGGTGTATGGGAATGTACTACTAGTTGGTGTGTATGCATTGAGCACCATCCCCCTACAAAGTATTTAACCAAACGGACCGTGAAGCAACCTTTTCATACTCTATGCCTAAAAATTCTCCAAACAAGTCCCTCTATAGTCCAGTAGGTGGTATCCATTTGTCAATAGGAAAAAAACACACTAGCACACAACCACATACACACACATACATGCACACACGTTAACACCCATACATACATATACAAACGCACACACGCGAATGGCGCATGTGTTGCGGTGAGATAATTGCATGTGTGATGTGGCTTGGGCGATAGATGCACATGTGATGTGGTGCGCAAGTGATGTGGTTTTCACATGTGAGATAGCATATGAGCGGCTGCAGTTATAATGTGGTATAAGCTTGTCTTTCAAGTTAGTTTGAATCTTGCCGCTTTTTCCTTGTACGGCCCTGGGACCTGCTGCCATGTCTTAAAGCCCTTCTGTCTCGATTAGGTCCCGAATTTGAAACAGATTGGGCTTAGACTTGTATTAGTGTTGTAGGTTTTTAGCTCTATCTCTCTCCACTTCAGTCTCTGTACAGACTGGCAGTGATTGACTGATGGACAGGCCAATTACTGCTGTTGTAATTTTCATTTCGCTTCTTGTCTTTTTGCATGTGAGATGTGTTCTGTTGCTTACACCTTTCTTTTCGAATTGACACATACGCACACAAAACACACACAACACATACACACATGCACACAACGCACACACACACAACACACAACACACACACACATACACACACATTAGCACCCATACACATATATACAAAAACACACACAGACGAAAGTTACCATCAAGTGCATGTTTGTTTTTCTGCTAACAGCCAATGACTGCACCTGTCGGAGCCATGATAAATGTAACCGGAGAAGGTTTTGTCACTGCTGGGCAGCCAATTGGCTCTGAGATCCCTGGCCTTTTGTTAACTGTAGGAACGGCAGAATGCAGTTCACCGAAGTTTGTGGCTGCTGAATCCAATAACCATACACTGCAGTGCACTCTTGGCAATGATGAAGCGGGATTGCGCTATCTTAATGCATGGTCAAAAACTAGTGGTTCTGCACTAACCCAGCCATTGTCATCCTCCCCAGTTGCAAGCCTTCCTGAGGATTTTGGTTTTGCTATACCCAATTCTGTTCGTGTTGTTTTTGAACTTCAAAGTTCTGTATTATCATTAAGTCTTTCCAATGGTAGTGTTGCTGGTGGTGAAAGGGTGACAATTTTTGGAACTGGATTCAGTCGTTTGATAGACCGTGCTCATGTACAGTTTGGAACTGTCGACGCAGAAATCATTGGATCATCAATAAGTCACTTAGAATGTGTTGTGCCACCTGCAAGCATTGGGACGGTGGCCGATGTGAATGTTACTGTTTCAATTACAATCAACAATATTGCTTCAGCTTCTTCCTTGCAATTCAGGTACCTTGCATCCCTTACACCAGAGATCAGTGGGGTTCTTCCTAATGAAGCCATCCAGCAAGGCACAACATTGTTAATAACTGGCAACAGATTTGGCTCATCTATTGAACAGCTGTCTGTCAGTTTAGTCAGCCAGAGCCAGCTGCCACATGGCTGTGGTCAAGGAGCTGCCTGTCAGGTTACATCTGTCAATGACACACACATCAAGTGTCAGGCTCCAGCAAGACCCACTGGATTGTACACAGTAGTGATCCATGCCCAAGGACGAGGTCGTGCATTTGCATCACCATCTGCCACACAAGTCAGTTATGACCTCATGCTGAATAACATTTCACCAGCAGAAACCGGCCATGGCGGAGGGGTGACTATAACTCTTTCTGGTGACGGATTTGAATGTGGAAGCCATTCTCCTCCTGTGGCTTCATCCTTGTCCGTGACTGTCTGCTCTCGTCCATGTGCTATTATGTCCTCTACTTATGACCAAATCGCCTGTGTGCTTCCGCCAAGTACAGCCGCCATCAGCAATGGCAGCCGTAGTTTTCAGGACCATGAATGCAACATTACTGTATCTGTTGGTGACAGGTCAGTGCAGAGTTCACAGATGTTTGTCTACCGAGCAGCACTCACTCCAGTCATTGACTCCGTCTGGCCACGCCGTGGAGGCACAGCAGGTGGCACACTTCTCACAATCCATGGTTCAGGTTTAGTGGATGGGGGCGGTAGTGCAACAAATGTTAGTATAGATGGTGCCCCCTGTGTAGTATGGATTGCTAACGATACCATAATCCAGTGCCGCACTAGCGCTCATCGCACAACTCTGACTGCAGTCGTGAGTGTTGATGTTCCCATAAAAGGAAAAGCAGTTGAGTTTGTTCCTACCATGGTAATAAGCAGCACAGCAGCAGAAGGCTCTGGCTACTTCCAGTACATAGATCGGTGGTCAAGTACCTACACATGGGGTGGTGATCCTCCTCCAAGAGAGGGTGAGAGTGTCAGCATTCGTCGTGGGCAGACTTTGTTGTTGGACACCAGTCCCCCACCACTCAACCTAATTGTCATACAAGGTGACCTGATTTTCGATGACAACCAGGATATAGTGCTTCAGGCAAAGTACATCTTCATTCATGGCGGCCGTCTTCAGGTAAGCATGGACCTAGTTATGTCACCTTATGTCACCCTTTTGGAATTTAGTTTGGATATGGAGAATAAGATCTCCCCTGTACTAAACTGTGAACGCATGGGTGTGTTCCTTCCTTGCTGTTGCTCGTACAGGTTGGAACTCGAGAACAGCCGTTTTGTCACCGAGCTCTGATTCATCTTTATGGAAACGTCCGGGATCCCGAGATTCCAGTCTACGGTGCAAAGGTGTTGGCGCTTCGACAGGGGTATTTGGAGCTGCATGGAAAGCCTCGATGGAAGACCTGGACCAGGCTTGCAAAAACTGCCGAACAGAATTCAACAGTCCTCCACCTTCAGGTAAGATTTTGCACTTGAAAATAAAACACAATAAAGTCAGAAATAGGACAGACTGATGAGCAAACATACAAACAACAGCCAGCAAACTTGGCTTACAAGTATTGGTTTATTGTCTTTTGGTCTTCTCAGGAGCCTGTGGATTGGAAAGCAGGAGAGAAAATCGTGTTAGCACCGACCGGTCGGGACAACAATGAGACAGAGCTGCTGACGATCAATGAAACAAGTGCTGACGGCTATCGCGTGAACCTAAGTGCACCTCTGCAATACACTCACCACGGTTTAACAGAAGACTTCGGTGAAGGCCACACCATGGAGATCAGGTAGGAGAATAGCTGACAAACTTAAGTCAGCAAAAACTTTGAAAGTCTTTCTGCTTCCAGCATCCACTGGTCAATTGCGTTACCTAATTTTGGTGCTGCCTTGGTCCCATGCATTGTGTAATGACATTGCAGATTTCTCATTACTAGGCTAGTATTGTTATGTCTGAATTTATATGAGAAATATCATCACAGCTGAAAGCACAAAATATTGCTCACTGTTGACTGTTTAAACTCTCCTCCTTGCAAAGGATGATGAACATGAAGAGGATTTCCTGGCACATCATTCACAAGAAGCTTTCATGAAAAAATTGTAGTAAATGCATGAAGTCCTGGAAAATCCTCCTCATATAATGGCTACCTATCTAGAAATGCCGCAAGGCCTGAAATTAACCTTCCATTCAACTCAGAGAAGAGAACTTGGCAGTTACATCTGAAGAAGTGTTGATTAAAATTTTACAGCTGCTAAATGCGGACTATCCCCTTCAGAGGCATAATGAAATACTGTTAAGTAATGAAATGCTGCATTCTTCAGTGTATAACCCTAGCCTAATATCAGCACCTCAAACACCTTTTCCTTGGGCTTATAAGTAAACATGGGTGGAGTTTTACATGGGTGTGAAAACGTGCAAAGGTCATGTATTTCATTTCATGAAAATGCCGCTATTTACAACAGTGCCATGCAGTTGTTTGCATATCCCGCAAAAGGTGAAGGTTTTGATCAAGCATCGCCACTTTCACCACCAGAATCAAAGTTGTTAGAGTCACAAAATTCAAATTCATCAGTGAGACATTGGTGTATCAATGCTCTCAATCAAGATGCTTCCAATGTCGCTGGTTGCCTATAGTTCTTGTGCTTTCAGTATTAATGACATCGATCTCTCATACCCAGACAGCTACAACCATAGAGAGCATTTCTTGTCTTTCTCAATTTAGAAATCTTCTCGTATATACCCTACCCCCTAAGCCATGTACACGTAAATTGGAAAAGCTGTTAGGCTGTCTTTGTGATCAGCAGTACATGACCATGTCTGTAGAGACCAGAGTTAAAGCAAAGGATATAAATTATTCATACCTAAAGTAGGTCACCTGAAACAAAAAAAGTAAGTGAAATAATTATAAATATAAGGGCTTTTGTAGGTTGGAGCAAGGGATGCACTAGCTCAGATAAGCATACAACCTGCTGCATAATAACACACATTACAATTGATAATCATGGTATCATTACTCACTAATGGGCGTGCAGATGTGCCATGATTCGGGCAATGCTCATGTGTTCCCTTTGTTAGGGCTGAGGTCGGTCTGCTGTCAAGAAATGTCATTGTTGAAGGCTCTGCTCTGGAGGCCGATACACCAGAGGAATTGGGAAGTGACCAGTATGGTGTACAAATCATGGTGCACCGTGTTGGCTTCAACCAAACTCAAGTCCGGTGAGCTCAAGGAAAATGCAAACATAAATTTTGATTCAATTATTAGCAAATTGTGCTCTGGTATATTTCTTTTGCCATCTTCCTGTAGATATTATACAGTAAAAGTACCCACTGGTTTTGACAAAGATCAATAATGGAATGCCAAAATGCTCCTTGTAGATCTGATCATTAGCAGATATGTGTGTTGTAAGACTTTGCAATTCTCATGATTAGCCAAACTTTCTGTTTTCTTTGTAAATCTCGACAGACTCAACCATGTGGAAGTTCGCCACGCTGGCCAAGCATTCCGGCTCGGTCGCTATGCAATTCACTTCCATTTGAGCGGCAACATGAGTGGGTCATATGTGAAGTTCTGTGCTATTCACCACTCATTTAACAGAGCTATCACCGCCCATGGTGTTCACAACATGCTGTTTGAAGGCAATGTGGCGTACGACATCAAAGGACACACATTCTTCATTGTAAGTTCATTACTTTATTTAAAATGCCTATGTCTTGTCCTGCTATATGTGTGGTTTGGGATTGTTGCTTGTTCAGATGCGCTCTGTTGTGAACAGTGTGTGGTGTTCATCTGTGACCTGGTATTTCTTGTTTCTCAGTCTTCCTCAGGTTGCAAGTAATTGTTGTAGCTAGCTGTGTGCATGTGTGTCCTTGTGTTTGCTTGTCTGTGTAAATTTTACTGATAGATTGTACTTGAGTACCCATGTTTACCAGTGAGGCTTATTTCACCCTGAGAAAAGCATCATTACAAAACGCATCTACTGGACTTGAGGTCGTTTTCCAGAAATCCATTTTAAA
Source organism: Nicola tetela (assembly GCA_028565695.1). Lineage (NCBI taxonomy): Eukaryota > Metazoa > Porifera > Calcarea > Clathrinida > Clathrinidae > Nicola > Nicola tetela. Next base: position 12,153 of record JAOWAW010115455.1, read on the forward strand.
ATCTTCTAGCACCTGAGGCAAATAGCTGTGGCTAAAATGCATGCTGAACATAGCAGTTTTGGAAAGTACATCCATAAAAATGCCAGCTCACAGCCTATCTCAGTTCTAGAACAAAGTTGCTAAAGGAGTGTGTTTGCATTCAATTGCAACCATGCTACCATCCCCAATTGTAGGAAGATGGCATAGAAACTGAGAACCGCTACATCAACAACCTCGGCATGGTGACCCGCGGATCAAGCAGTCTTCTCAACACAGATCAACTGCCGGCAACCTTTTGGATCACACATCCCAACAACATTTTCATTGGCAATGCAGCAGCTGGATCTCGGGCATATGGATACTGGTGAGATAATCTAATGCTCTCCATCAGATCAAGCATTTCACAAGGAACAGTCTAAGAAATGTTGTTCCTCATTTGATTTTGAAGATTGTGAGCACTTTAGACGTTATCAAACAGCAACCAAATTCAGAATTAAGGTCTTAATCTTAACAAACTTTGTTTGCTTTTCTTATTTCAGGTATGACTTGGATGACAACTCCTTTGGACCATCTTATTCCATCAACATCTGTCCTAACAAGGAAAAAATGGGCATCTTTGAAGACAATGTTGCACACAGCAACAATGAATTTGGCTTCCGTATCTGGGAGACATACACACCTTTTGTGAGCTTTTCTCCACTGTTCATTTGTCTATTTCTTTTTAGTTGTGGCTCATGCTATTCAACTCTTCAATTTCCTTTTCTCTTCCTTGTTTTTTGTGTGTCCTCTTTTCCATCTCATCATAATCATCATCACCATATTATTACTATTATTATTATTATTATTATTATTATTATTATTATTATTATTATTGTTCTTCTTCTTCTTCTTCTTCTTCTTCTTCTTCTTCTTCCTCTTCTTCTTCTTCCTCCTCTTCTTCTTCTTCTTCTTCTTCTTCTTCTTCTTCTTCTTCTTCTTCTTCTTCTTCTTCTT
>JAOWAW010115488.1:0-13116 GCA_028565695.1 Nicola tetela
TCAACAAATCGTCAAGCCGAGCGGGAGGAAACCGGGGAAATTGTGGGTTAATCAGGGCACCGAGTTCTACAATCGAGTGTTTCGGGGCTGGTTGACGGATCACAGTATCGAAATGTACAGCACTCAAAACGAGGGAAAAGCGGTCGTTGTTGAAAGGTTCAATCGCACGTTGAAAGAGTGGATGTGGACATATTTCAGCGCAAATAACACCCACAGATACATTGATATTCTCGACACGCTCGTTAGTCTTTACAACGCTAAGTACCACCGAAGCGTCAAAATGAAGCCGAAGGAAGCTTCTTTGAAGAAGAACGAGGAGAAGGTTTACCGCATCCTATACAGGGATATGAGAAACCCCTCTAGACCAGCCTAATTCAAAGTCGGTGATAGGGTACGCATCAGCATAAAGAAAGCAATCTTCGAGGAGGGGTACACTCCAAGATGGACCGAGGAAGTTTTCATAACTTATGGAGTCCAACCGACCAATCCAGTAACTTACAAACTCGAAGACTTCAACGGTGAAAAGATAGATCGTTCTTTCTACGAGCCGGAGTTGCAGAAAACAGAACAGGAGGTATTCAGGATCAAAAAGGTCTTGAGAAGAGACAAGAAGAACGGCATGGTTCTAGTCAAGTGAAAAGGGTACGGACCTCAGTTCAATTCGTGGATACCCGCAAGCAATTTGGAACGTTTGTAGAAAGAAAAAAAACAAAACAAAACAAAGCAAATTTGAAAAAGGTTTTCTTCATAATAAAAGAAAGATGAAAACAACATCTCAAATCTTGAACCAAACAATCGATGTCACGGTCAACTTCAAAAGCGACAAGTTCAAGTACAGTGAAGTCATCCTCAACAAGATCGTTAACCCATACATCCAGTTCAGCGATGAAGAGTGCGTTTTGGATGCTGTGATAAAGTATGGGACTTCTCTAAAATTCGACACGTCATCTGATGTTCGCAAGGCTGTCATGAAAATCGAGGACGCGATCGAAGACGAAGGCTACGATGTTAACCGGCGGGTGAAGACTTTCAAGGGCAGCGAGCAACAAAGGGTGGAAATCAACAGGCCTCTCCTGTTTGTCGATCTGGATAAGACGTGCGAAATCTATGATCAAGATGAGAAGCGAGTAGACCCCGAACAGATCAAGCAGCACTCCATCCACACCGGCTTCATTAAAGTGAAGTTGGTTTATCGAGATCTTTCGACGGTTCACGTCTCCTTGAAACTCGTTGGGGTACTCACTAAATTCAAGGAGAAAGAACCCATCAATTTACTCTCTCTTCTGACCAATTCGAGTGATAAACTTCTCAAGTACGAACTAGATCGTTTGACCTCGGAAACCCTCGTTTGATTTAGGTTCTCGCTCATCACCTAATCGGATTTTGTTCTACGTTGTAGAACACTTTATCATCTCCAGCCCGTTCTGTTAGGCGTCGCCGACCGATCGCGAGGTCCGTTGTAGACATTCTTTTCCTACTAGACTACATCGTTTTACCACCTTTTATGTGAGGTCAGGGTGACAACGATACCGATTTCATTTAGGCGACGCCGATTTTTTTTTAGTAGGCGAAGTCTACTCAAGAGGCAGCATGGGGATCTGACTGTGGATTTAACAGGGTTTGACTGGGGCAGACTTAAATGAAATTTTAGCCCAGTTTGACGGCTATGTGTTAACATGGATTTGACGGAGCATTTTAACGGGGGTTTCACAGAGTGCGCCAGAACTCCCCTTTTCTATACTACTCAACAGTGGTAATTTTTTGACATTGCTGACTCTTTACTTTTGCAGAGATCAAAGTTAAAATCACACAGGCACTTTGGAATTTCGTTGAGCTCATAGTCTCTATTCCGAAGAGTTTTCCTGAAACAACAGCAAAACTGGAGATTGCATTAAAATATACCTTTCAGAAGCACCCCATGATATATCGCCTTGATGCGCCTGCTGGGCAAATGGTGCTTGCGAGCTCCCCCATATTTCCGCCACTGCAGGACGGTGATAAATGTAATGTAAGTGTGGTGAATGGCCTTGAGAAGTGGAGTAAACAATTTCAAGTTAAAGGTGAGTTTGCGCCCTTCTCGTCTGTAGCCTTACACAAATAAAATATCGACGGAAACCCTGGGGAAGGAATATCACAACACTGGACAATCATTCAGAACACTAAAAAGGGAATATCTTTCTAGTAGTAGTAAGTTTCTACAATAGTGTTGCATTCTTGAATGGCTGCTGAAGGAACAAATGTGAAAAGGACCCTTATAGCACTGGCTGTTCTTTGAGAACAGGTGACTGGAATTAATAATCAGAATATCAGCGTACACAAATGATAATTAATAATTAGATCTTTAAGATTACAGTCTTTTCATAAATTGTGTACTGTTTAGTTTTGCTGTTTATTGTATTAGCCTCGCCATGAATTCAAACTTTCAGCGTGTGGAAAGTACAGTCCACAAGAGGAGAAAAGACCAATTAGAAACCAGTATAACAGGATAGTTTCATACACCAACTATTTGTGCACTGAAGAAAGCTGGCCTTTCTACGGAATTGATTTTGTACCAGCAGCACAATCATTACGATCATAGCTAGTATTCCATGTAATGCATGTCTAAATATCTGGTCGCCTTAATCAAGTCAATCAAGATAAATAGAAAAGGCTATACTCAGATCACCTACTATTAATTTATTGATATGAAAATAATTATCATAATCAGTTTTGGAAAATAAGCAGCGTTGGGGTATAAGCAGCACCCCTTAACGTTTACCATTCTAATTCTGTCGCCAGAGTATCCTTTTTTCACCCTACACTGTGGTGCATTGAGTGGAGAAGCCACGGAGTGCTTTTTTCAGAATATTTTTGCATTAAAGTGTGGCTTATATTATGATAATTCCAATAGTACAGACAGAAAATTAAGGCCATGGCTGGGCTGTGCAAATTTGTGTGAAGTTATTTTGGTATGAAAACATAACATGCTCTAAAGTAAGGAAATGCCTTGCAATTGCATGCAACTTCACCTGAGTGTGAGGAAAGGAAAGCTTAATTCAAGCCTAAGCACAACAGGCTGGTGTGAGGTGTGAATGACAGGCTATCTCAGCAAGGCACCGGCCTAGAAGCTTTCCTAAAACTTGGAAAACTAAGCACCCAACAACGTCGAACAATTAGGACACTATAACTAATTGGTCATAAGAAAGAAGCACGGAGACTCAACCAAAGGAAAGGGAATATTCACGCAGTCCAACTGGGGATTGAATCCAATTCTCTATAAGCTTATGTTGTGCACGAATGCTCTAAGCACTAAGCTACCATACCACAGATACGTCTACAAGAACAATCCAGCAACAACAAATGCCTGGTGGCTGTAATGCTGCAGCCTACATTTACTGACAATAACCGACCCTTGCGCATCGCACACAAATATGGAAAAAATAATCCTGGGTTGTTCTTCACCGATGGCTAACATTTTGCCACATTACAAATTTTTAATTTGCAACTGTGTAGCTCAGCACTGCACAAAGCCGATACAAATGCAGGCGAAAAGTCGATTTTCCCATGTCTTGTATTATATATGAGTCTACAGCCTTGACTTGGGTGTGGATTTCCACATCCTACACTGCTTTTAACGGTGGGCTTGCTGATGGGCTACTGCTGTAAAAGCTGTCTTTTGACATACAAGAACGCACTGTCACAAGTACATTATTTTGAACCTGTTGAAGACTGTTACATTTTACAACACGGTGAACACATTTTTTTGTAATTCTCATTCATATTGAGTTGTCTGTAGTGTCTTCCATCCAACTGTTTGATTAATGAATGCTGCAGAACTGGAGGGTTTCCTTAATTTCATTAGGTCACAAAAATTAACTATTTACTCCAAACTAAATGTTTCATGCATCAGTGCTGCAGTGCTATGTACGTGACGTAAATGTATACTTAGGCTCCTCAAACTTGAATTACGAAAACTTATTCTAAAAAAGGTTATTGGATTAAAAAATGTTTAGCAAAAGAAAATCTCCAGTTCTATCTGGCGTGAGCTATCATTGCATTTCTTCACCAGCACTTAGGATCACTTCATTTTGGTATTTTGCTATGTTCTTGAAGGAAGCCTTAATAACCTTTGTGGAGGGTAACGTCCGTGCGAACCACTTGAAATGTTGTGTTCTCTTCTTGAAGGTCCAGAGCTTGTAAATGAGAAAGATTACAGGAATGACAACTGGCCCCTTATGATTAATCTTACAATTCCACCAGGAGGAGAGAAGTGGAAAATGGCTCAAAAGTCGACCTCACACCAAACTTGTATGGCCCAATCAATGATAGTATTTGTGGGCCTGTCATCGTGCCACTTCCGCTGAATGGCAGCACACAACACATTGTCAACATTTCTGACGAAGACTGCCATCAACAGAAGTTGCCTTCCGGAGGGTTGAGGTTTCATAACTACAGCGGCATCTTTGTACGTGTGTATGTTGCAGAAGATTTCATTTGGTCCTATTCGTTAAAAGCCTTGCAATATCTTCCCCGACATGGTAAGAACTCAGCTTCATAAATGAATAATGCGGCTTTTTACTTTTGCTGTGGTGTGCCAAGTCTCATGACCTGTCGGTGTCTGTGATACATGTCTTTTGGTAACTGATCAGGTTAGCAGTTGCAATGAGTCCTTGGCTGGTATTTTAAAGTAAAACTATTGTCTGAAATGTTAATCAAGACAAAATCCTGCTGGATGTTTATCCCTGGAGTGAAGAAACCAAGGGTACGAGTAGGAGTAAAGTATTGATGCTGAAAGAACAAATGAAAAGTCCCTAGATTTGTTAGCACATGATTGAAAATCATCTGTTGTACAAAGGTGGCTTGCATGGATGATCAGCCAGAGGGTGGTTTTTTTTATTTCAAACATTTTTTTTATCTTTACCACGGAGTAGATCTTTGCACATTAATGCAATACAATGCTAGAGGTAAAGGCGAAGTGAATATAATATTATGCGTAAGGGTCTTGAGCAAACCGTGCGTTTTTGTTAATCGTGGGCTTCACACAGCCTTACCAGTACTGGGAACCATAGACACGCACCTCCCGAAGTAGTTGAAGACTTTACCATTATTTTACAACCCTGGGTGAATGTCCAGCAAAGCCTCTCAGCCTCAGTTAGAAAGTGAGATTCCATGGGGGTTTGAACCTTCAACGAAATTGGCACTGGAACAGAAATTGTGTGTGTGATCTTCTAGCAGCGCTGAGGTTGGTTGTACAAGTATAACGTACTAGTATTTACCAATGTGAACCTAAGCACCAAATATGGCTTCAGTCCTAGCTGTTATAGCTGAAATAGCAAGGGGGCTCAAAGACTGCCCTCCATGGCTCAAAGAGCCAACAAACCCTGTTGGGATAGGGGTAGGCTCTGTCTTACAGTGCTGGAAAATTATTGTTATTTTGCTCTAAATTGGCGAAAGAAGTCATCTTTCAGCTATGAAGGCTTCTCAGTCTTCATTTGTGTTAACAAAGTTCTCAGAAATCTGCTGGTCAAGTGACGCACGAAAAACTAACTAAGGCTAGATTGTGTCTCCAAAGAAACATGTATGAGAACTTATAGCATTTAAAGCTATTTTCTCAGGCTCTCTTTCTTCGTTAAGGTCTGTTGAGATCCCCATAAAGCTAAGACGCGATTGCTGCGTGATCCCTTAACATCCTTGTACACAGATTGGGATACTTGCTCTTTATTTCTCACAAAGAGAAACCAGATCAGTCCCGAAAACATGAAAACCGCGCATGCACAAAATCTTGTTACATCCACCACGTGGTGAAGGTATACTGACGTGAGTAACCTAACCTTTATGGTGGTATCTGGGAGGGAGTATATAATATTGAAAAGTGATTAGTAACCACATTTGGAAGTGATGAAGATATAGTCTTGCTAACACAAGATGCATGTCCCACCATGTTGTGTAGAAATACTCACTAGAGTAATCACACTTAAAACGGTCGACTTCCGGAGAGAAAAACAAACCAAAAACTGATTAGAGCCCAGATATTGGAGTGGTGAATAAAATATTAATCTCACATACACAAAAAGGGAAATCCAGGTGAGCAATAGATTTGATAACCAACCAAGTAATCTTTAGAAAAGCTCAATCATGCGCAGTGTCATCAAAATGGCGTCCGTCGACAAAATGAAGCTCTGCGCAACACCGTATCAAAAACCTAAAGCTCTCTGGCAAACTGTAGACATTGCACACATCCTGAAAAAAAGCCGGTCAGATCCTATTGAAAGACGCGAATCATGCTGTGAGGAACGGACTTAGAAAGTCGGGATGAAAGCAACCATAAACAAGACCACATAAACTGACACTCCATAACTGTGAACAGTGGTGCCGCCATTGGCCTTGTTGCCATTGTCCTTGCTGCCATTTCCAGGAATTTGTCCTACGGAGAAAAAACAGGCTCTTTAGTATCAACTGAAACACAAACAAACAAAGCAGTCAGAACACAATCCCACCCAACCCACCAGTCATGAAAAAGAAACACTGGCAATGGAGCGATGAAAAGGAGAACTTAGGCTACACAACTGGGGATCAAACTGAGGGCCTTTTGTGTTGCGCACAACTCTTCTAACCGCTGATGTTTCATGAGACAGCCATAACTACACAAACAATTCAACCTCCAGTACCAATGCTAGCACTGCATTGCCAGGTGACTGCAATGCTGCTGTCTACAAAGACTGCCGTGACAATGACTGACACCATGCGGTGATTTACACCGATAAATCAACGACAAAAGCACGTTTCTGACCTGGTTACATCAACTTTGTCAAGATCGTTCTGTCCCTCTTTAAACTAAGCTGTGCAGGGAAGCTCATTTAGAAAGCACTGCTACTGCAGTGCACTTAAAGGTAGAAAAAATTGTGGATACCTAGCTTTCCTTAATGGACCCTGAAATAATCTCATACAACCCAAAATACAGGTCAGGCGGGTGATTGTCAACAAAGCTGAATGTAACTTTGGTGCTGAGGTTGAAGCTTCTCCCTTACAGTCAGTACCAACTGTCTCTGTAACCCATCATTAATTTTTTTCCATTTCTGTACAGCAGCAAATACACTGCGGACTCAAACCTGCAGTAACGGAAGGCCTATAGCTAAATGTAACTTGCAATAACCGATCCTTTTCCACTTTTACTACAGCTGAAGCACATAAGAGACTCAAATTTATTGTGACCAAACGTCTAGCCAACTGAAAATTTCAATTTTGACTGCCTGACCAATACACCATTTTTAAAATACAACAGTGCATTGCTCATATCCCCTGCGATATCACATATAACTTCCTTGTACTTGTGCAATACCTTGTCATTCCAGGCAGGAAACTGAAAGTGGAAAATGTAATTCAGCTGAAAATCCGATGGGTTATCAAGGTCCTAATGCACTGCAGTGTACTCTCTGTTGTTAGTATGTCCGATCAAGTGTTGCGGTCTACATCCGTTCATAGACAAAGAAGTTGATCCTGCTGTTCTATTCCTGCTTAAGCTTCATATTCGAAGTCACTTTCTACTTTCTTAGTTCCACTATTAACATATCTGAGAAACGGCGAATGACTTTAACCACAAAACAGTCTTTATTAAGGTCGTAGGCTTTACTAATCTTTGGCTATTTTTTCTTCAATTGAACTACACGAGAATATGTGTTTTTCGTTCTTGTTATTGACAATTGGAGTCAATGCACGAAAGTTACAAACAATTTATCGTTCGCTTGAGGAGAGGTCATAGCTGCCAACCGTCACGGATCGTTCGGGACAGTCCCGGTTGGGATAACGGAAAAGGAGTCCCGCACAAAAGGCCAAAATCCGCTTTTGTCCCGGATTTCGTTCATATTTGGTATGCATGTCCTCTTTTCACATGTTTCACTTTCATCTCGTCTTCGGCTACGGTACATCTAAGATGACACAAGTTCGCTCCCCTCGTTGCATCAGCCAGAGCTGGCGGCGCATTCATATCTGGTCGGGTGCTTGTTTGTGGGCCGCGCACTATAGCTCCACCCCTGTCAAGTAGGGGTGCGTACTTTGTGCCGGCACTAAAAACGAGCACTGAATGGAAATTTGAGCACTCTCCATAAAAGGCACTAAAACGAGCACTAATCTGTCATTTCAAGGGAAACCTGAGAACTGTACAGCTTGTTGGAATAAAATTTGGACTCGACGTCATCTTGAAAATAATTCCTGCAGCCGGCCTCGCTTGCAAACGCTGCGCACTAGAACTGTGCCCCGCGTTGATTGTCACCAGTCAGGTCACGTGCGAGTCCAAATTTTACTGCAACAAGCTGTATGTCACGCCAGCACTACGAACTGTTACTTGGAGCAATAGTTTCGCACCTATACCATAGACGGCCATCCTTGAGCGAGAATTTCATACCAACACCCACCAAAGGATGTCTCAAAGACTTAAAATACCGTGCTCAGCCGACATGTACAAGAAATGTCATCAATCCCGCGCCTTTGTGCAAAAGGAACTTCGTACTTTCTCTTTCCAGCTTGGGGCTTCCTAGCTGGCATGGCGACGACGAGAGTTGGTCAGCTCTTTGTTGATTCTTCATCAGAATAAAATAGTCCTTCTGACTTAGATTCAAAAGGAGCACTGAGAATTCGAGGATGAAGCAACTACCGAACAAGCGAACTCGAGTTGTCAGGCTGCGCCTGACCGGGCTGCTGGGGTTCTCTCTGACTTGAGTCGTGCTCAGCCCTCCGCTATCAGCAAACAAAGACAGCTCCTAGTTAATCCGCCTGATCAACGTAAGCGTAAGCGCTGTGGACCCTCTACTAAGCTAAAAAGGAAGAGCCTTCACGATTGTGTCAAAGACTACCCGGAAGAACGTTTCGTTGTTGCATTGGTCGACAACTACAAAGCAACTAGTTGTAGTCCAGCCATCCAGTGCGCCAGCTGAAAGAGTTTTTTCTCTTCTGCTAGCAGCGTTCGATGATTGCCAGACAACAGCGCTGGGGGACAGCTTGGAGGCTACGGTGATGATGGCGTACAATCACCGATGATTTACCGTGCAGGATTGAAGTTTAGAAAGATCTTTCTCTAACATCACATGACTTCGACATTTCCACTCAATTAGACTTAAGTCTTACCTCTGTCACCAAGGATTGAAATAATAGTGTGTAGTCTGTACTCATTCCAAATTGTTAAAAAAGTAGTTTTGCGAAGAGCACTCTCGAGCCTCAATTACGATTTCGAGCACTAAATCGAGCACTAAATCACCATAAGATGAGGGACGCTCCGAGCACTAAGTACGCACCCCTACTGTCAAGGCCCAGCCTGTATCCGGAGCCGTAAGCTGCACTCTGCTAAAGAGACTGTTTGGCGTAGTTTGTGCTAAGTATAATGTTGCGTTGTATTTGCTTTAACGCAGGATGGGTCGCTTAATTAATACGGTGGTCGCTTAATTAATACGGTGGTTGCTTAATTAATACAGTGGTCGCTTAATACGGTGGTCCCTTGACATAGATTTAAATACGGGTTATAGTTTTACTGTAGGACAGGCTCAGCGTGTACACTCGTATTCTATCTGGCCATGCGAGCATGCCGTGTGCCACGACGTATACGGTGAACTTTATGACTTTCTAATCAGCAAGAGCATTTTGCTCATTGCGTTTCACAGAGACAGTGTCAGTGTGCGTAGAGCGGTAGCAACATGTCTCGGCGATCCAGGTCGGATGCTAATCCTCCTGCGTTCTTGTACTTTTTTTTAATAGATGTCTATTTTTACCTCGTGCAGATGCATATCTAAATGCCGTGATGGCAGCACTGAGGAGGGGGGAGGGGAGGGGAGGGGTTGAACGAGCCGTTTTACTCTCTTAGCCAAGCCGTCCCGGAAGGCGAATTCCAAAGGTTGGCAGGTATGAGAGCTGTATAGTCCTTGCTATTGCATATAACCACTTTGCCTTTACTATGCTGGGCGCAACCTTGAGGTAGATGAGTTCTATCTTTTGTTGTTTTGCCTTGACAGTCTGTTCTTGGCTGTTTAGTTGAGCTCTATTTGTTTAAAATAGCAGTGGACTAGGTAGGAAGATTTTGTGCAATGACGCCCCCGAAACACTACACAGGCTCATCACAGATGTTATTGCAGTCACTTAATGTTTTCCAGATTATTAGCAAGGAGGCTAAAAACTAACGAAAGCCAACAAACTAAGACTCTACTAATCCCAGTGTAGTAGCTCTTCAAGGAAAACATAGGACAGAAACTAAGATAACGTGAAATGTTGCCTCATTCGGTTTAACATCTTAGCACTTTTATCTTCATCTTCAGTAGATCTCAGCACCACAGCAGTATATGGTGTGGGTTTTAAAACATAAACACAGAAAACGCCTCCTTGCGTGACAGTTTTGGTTCTTTCAAAGCTTTCTTCTTCTCGAGCTTCTGTCAGAAAATTGCAGTTCTGAGGATGACATTGTACTAATTAGGCAGGTTTAACACCCCGGACTTTTACTGCAGTGGGCCCTGTCTCACGTTTACATTCTACGACATTGTGTAAACGGTATTTGGCATCACGTTACACTTGTGCGTAAACATGCAGGTTGTATCAATAGTAACTCGCAATGGCGTCCGAAACCAAAGCCGATAACAGTAACCAACATTGTATCGTTCTTTGAGTCTTCCATCCTTCGAGCAGTGATGGGGTATGGCAGCATTAGTTCCGGTATTTCGTCCTTTCGCGTACTGCCGTTTGACTCTCGCGGGCCAGGTTGGGAAGAAAAGCCAAATTCTTTGCGATCTAAACACAACACCATCCCAACTCACCGGTCAAAGAAAAGCACTGGCCCAGTACCAGAGGAACGGAAAAGTTTGGGCAGCACAAATGGGCATCAAACGCAGGGCCTTTCGTATTGCGTACAAATGCTCCAACGATTTAGCTTTTCTTATGACCGGTGAGATGGAACTGTGTCGCGATTGTAATAGCCCGGTCAGGATCGTGCTTTCCTCGTCGATTTATCATTGTAAATCCGTACACCGCATGGTGTCGGTCATTGTCGGTGTATGTAGACTGCGGCATTGCAGTTCCTGGGCAATGCAGCGTTGGCATTGGTACTGGAAGCTGGATTATTGGCGTTGTCGAGGCTGTGGCGTGATATCTCTGTAGTTACAGCGCAGCATTCATGTGCAATATGAAAAGCCTCGGGTTCGATCCCAAGCTCTGCTGGCCAAAATTTCCCTTTCCTCTGGTCAAGTGTAAGTGCTTCTTCCTCATCATTGGCCGTTCGTGTAGGATATTGCCCGCTTCTGTTGTAGAATTTCACCCTTATTGGTTTTGTTGTGCTTATCTGAGTATATACCAACATCGAGATTCACGAAGATTTTAGAAGAAATTAGGGATTTTCCTGGCCTTAGCGTTCCCTTCGCAGAAGAAGCTGTATAGTTAAGGGGAGTTCTGGCGCACTTTCTGTTAAATCCAGTCAAACCCTGTTAGCGCCTGTTATACTAACGCTAGATCACAGAAATTAACAGGAGGTTAACAAAGCTTTTGTTAAACCCGGTCAAACCCTGTTAGCTCCTGTTATGCTAACGGTAAACCACAGAGATTAACAGAGCTTCACCGAAAATTCAGCAAAAGCCCGTCAAACGGATATAAAGGGAAACTACCCAGTCAAACCCTGTTAAAATGATCTGTCAAATCCACGTTAACACATAGCCGTCTAACTGCGCTAAAATTTCAGTTAAGTCTGCCCCAGTCAAACCCTGTTAAAAATCCACAGTCAGATCCCGACGTCGCCGCAACTAGATGCCACCTTCACCGACGCCTCGACACGGCAAGACAACGCCTAAAAGTGTTCAATGGCATTGAATAAATCTAGCACTACAGCTGTGCACTGTGGAACTGTTGACATATAAAAGCTCTTTGTTTACGTGAAGTTACAGCATGAGCCGATGTGGCTGGATGGATAGGTTGCGTGATTTCCGATCTAGTCCTTGCTGGAATTGTTGTGGGTTCGAATCCCACTCAAGAGAAAAAAAGTATACTCATATCAAAAGCGCGTAAGTTTTTTTCTTATATAATAAAGAGAAAAAAATGAATACGTCAACTCTTCAAACACTCTGCCGTCGCATTATATCCAACAGCAATTTGAACACAGACTTATTATCAAAAATGTTGAAGATATGGTGCGATACATGTCCTATGAATATTATCGAAGCTGCTTAATGTGGTGGGAATGATATGATAAAACTATTCATGACAAATGGTGAATTTGACACACAAAGTTTAGAAGGAGCCTTAGACTTGATGTCAAAAGAATGTGATTTGGAGGTTAGTACGCTCATGAGAGAGGAACTGAATTCAATACGTAGGTACCAGACCATCTCTGAATACGCGATGTGCACCAGCACCGCAGATGTTCTTGAACAGTTCGGTGGGGAATGCATCGGCTACTTTCGGTCGAGATACCCATCAATGGTGCTACCGTACCCTGAATGGATGTACGACGACGTTGGAAATTTAGCGGTCAGCGCCGTCGATTAGGTGATGAGCGAGAACCTACAACAAACAAGGGTTTTCGAGTTCAAACGATCTAGTTCATACTTGAGAAGTTCATCATTCGAATCAGTCAGGAGAGAGAGTAAGTTGATGGGTTCTTTCTCCTTGAATTTAGCGAGCATCACAACGACTTTGAAGGAGATGTGAGCCGTCTAAAGATCTCGATAACCCACTTCACTTTAATGAAGCCGGTATGGATGGAGTGCTGCTTGATCTGTTCGGGGTCTACTCGCTTCTCATCTTGATTATAGATTTTGCACGTCTTATCCAGATCAACAAACAGAAGGGGTCTTTTGATTTCCACCCTTTGTTGCCTCTGCCCTTGAAAGTCTTCTCCCCCCAGTGAACATGGTAGCCATCATCTTCGATCGCGTCCTCGATCTTCATGACAGTCTTGCAAACATCAGATGACATGTCGAATTTTAGAGAAGTCCCATGCTTTGTCACAGCATCCGTAACGCACTCTTCATCGCTGAACTGGATGTATGGGTTAACGATCTTGTTGAGGACGAGTTCACCGTACTTGGAATCGTCGCTGTTGAAGTTGACCGTGACATCGATTGGTTGGTTCAAGATTTGAGTTGTTGTTTTCATCTTTCTTTTATTATGAAGAAA
>JAOWAW010115499.1:0-13116 GCA_028565695.1 Nicola tetela
GAAGAAGGAGAAGGAAAAAGAAAGCAAACCAGAAAAGAAATAAAACCACCAATGATCATTTGCTTCAACAAAAGAAATCATGAAACTGAATCATGAATTATGATAAAACCATGTAAAGCATCAATGAAAAAGAATGCATTTTATAGGCAGAACTTCATGACGAATCACATCCACTCCACTTTAGACCTGCTTCCAAAAGCCCTAAATCAAATCACTTTTTTGAATGCATTTTGCCAATGAAATTTTCTCCATAATCGACAGGATATCCTTCTAATTACTATGTGTTTTTAGTTACTATGTGTTTCTCATTACTATGTGTTTCTCATTACTATGTGTTTCTAATTATTATGTATTTCTAATTACTATGTGTTTTTAATTACCGTGTGTTTCTAATTACCATGTGTTTCTAATTACTGTGTCAGAGAAGTGATTACTATGTGAGATGCTGTATTTGAGAAATTTTCGTTGTTAATGTAAGTTATATCAGTGGATAAACATGAAAAAACTGATGTATGATAGTTCATTGTACCTCATTGGATCAATGGGGAACTGCACAGTCATGTCTTTGCCACCTTGAATGTGCACACGTGTGAATCCCTGCAAGCTAATCGATGGCACTGTGTAACCCTCTTGAGCTGGTGGTTTGATGTAAAGCTGGGCTACCTGAGAGCAACAAGAAGACACACACGATGTGAGGGTTGGTGATTGCTAAAGTTTGCTCACGCAATGGGAAAGAACTTTGAGGAGATAGAGGGTGTACAAATGGCACAAGGGTGATTTCATCATTTAGTTCTCATTGTAAGTAATGTACCAAACAACAAACTAAGAAGTTCCTTTTCTATGCACACTCCAATGACTTTAAATATACTGAAAATTCTTTCTGACTAGCAAATAAGGGAAGGAAAAAGGAACCTTTAAATGTTACATACATGTAAACCAACAAAGTCTTGAAGAGAGCATCACACACAAAGTTTCGATGCTGAAAACTGAAAGTTAAAGGAATGTACGTTCAGCCATCTTTGAGGGGAAAACACACTCTGCCTGAGAACAAGTTTATGGTAAAGAAAGCATTGTCTTACCTCGTCGCTTCGTTTCCTTCCAGTGTTAGTGACTGTAACGGAGACCATTGTGTTTGCGCACGGCTGTAATAAACCAAGTCATGTCCAAACTGCGTTTAGCACCAGTGGGAAGTTAACTCTATATCCGTGAGAACCGTTAGTCCATTACAGCCTCTTCAAACAATTTGCAATGCAAACAAGGGAGAATAAATAATTTTTATTGGTGAGCAGATTTAGAGAAAGGACACTTCAATACTGCAATATAGAAAACAATGCGCGTGGCAAATTTGAGGTCGCAATGCTTACTGCAGCTTCTCCCATGAATGTGTTTCCTACAATGAAACCACACTGAGAAGGAGTTTTTCTGGAAACAGCCATCATTTATGCATCATTCCCTTGCACATACAAACACTTACATAGCTAATGAATCATAGACATAAACAGATGTAGCAGCCATTCATGAGAAGTTGAACAGGATTAGCACAAAATAACTCTAGCCAAGAAAACACACAAACCCTATTATGCTTGCCTGGCCAAAAATTCCTAATTATGGAAGCAAACCCTTGTGATGCTGACATCATGTTGTATTTCAATCAACTGAGTTCCCAGTGTTGTTCATTAACAACATCCCAAAAGCTACTCACTGTCAATTCAGATGATGCTATTTTCAGCATTGAGTAGGTGAATGTTGTGTAGGACAGGCCATAACCAAATGGGAAAAGAGGAGTCCCTGTGAAGTATCTGTTTGAGGTCGAAGAAAGACAGTAGTGTCACGAGCAGTCTTTAATCCTCTGAATCTAATTATAAAGGAGGAGAGAGGAAGCGGATATGAACAAGGAAGACAGAAAGCTAGGGGAAAGAGTGTAAAGTCGAGGAAGAGAATGAAAAATGGTTCAATATGGGGAGAGAGGCAAAAGGGAATGACAGAGAGAGTGGGAGAGAAGCAGTGAACCAGTGTGGGATCTTGAGGCAGCGAATAGAGAAGAAGAGAAAGATGGAGTGAGGCACACGGGATACAAAGCTACTTACTTATAAGTTCTTCCTGGTGTTGGTGCCATGGCGTAATCTGTGGAGTTCCTCAGGTCAGCTGATGACCGCAGTGTGGTTACAGGCATGCGACCAGCTGGACTGGTCACTCCTGTGGTTGATCAAACAGAGCAAGGCTTCACCGCAAATACCAAAGAGAGCAAATTTTGTTCACAACGGTAGACTAAACCATTTGCAAGCATTGTCTTTTATTCATGCACACTCCATAGTCAGTAAGCTAGCATGTGTTAAGATTACCAGGATTGTTTGCAAATTTGTATACAGCACAGCTTTGGCAATTCACAAGATCGATTCAATTATTACAAATATATGAAATCAATCACGGTTCATCTACCACAGTAATCAGTTACGAACTCTAGAGGCAATTTGGCAACAGCAACTCCTGATCAATCCAAAGTGTTGTTTGACTTTGAGCTTCAGTTGTTAAAAAAATATAATTCAAAGCCTGTTTCATGATCAAACAATCTACTGCACTTGTTAACTTACCGAACAATACATCAGCAATAGCCAAGCCACCCCTTGCTCCAGGATACCAGACCTCAAGAATTGTATCAACGTTATCCATAGCCCACGGAACACTGCAAAGAGGACACAATTGAAAAGAGATTTTGTTATGACGTTATCCTTAAAAGTTGTGGATAAGCCTTATAAATGACAGATTAATAGGCAAACACTGTCAATTGGGCAGCTTCATGTAGTGCTAAAATTTTTATTCAACACTGGTTTGTGGAAAATCTCACCTCAGTGGTCCTCCATTCATTAGGACCAGCACAATCGGTCGTCCGACCTTCACAATGGCTTGAAGCTGCATTATTCAATCATCAACAAAATGTGTCCAACGCACACAAGATTCAATAGAACTTGAAATGCGTTTGATTTCATATTCTCAAAGGTCATTAGTACATGATGTATCCAAAGTCTTACACTGCACCGACCCCATTAAATAGTGTACTATATTGACCACATTTGAAAACAATTACATTGACATAGGGCACAGTGTGTTTATATCGTCTTGCAGTGTGCCCTCACACAGCTTACACTGATGCCATGTTACATGTCTATCAAAAACAGCTGCATCATGCGTTCCATATATAATGATGAATGAACTACACAGCAAGAGATTATTCCAAGAAGAAACTCCTTTTGTCGAGAACATCTCCTTGTGGACAAACTATCAACAAATCATGACAAGAAGTGTTTCTATCTCGACATGCAAAATCTCACTTCAATTCTAAACCAGAAGCACAAAACTACAGCTCATATTGATGCATGCATAATTATGCTTGTTGCGTATTTGGAATGTATTTGTGGCTTAGCAAGCAATATATTTTATAGACAGGATTGGTTGTTCCGCCTGGCATCAACAGTGTGATTTTCCACCACCAGTAACTCAAATAGTAATGTTTCTGAGCTTCCAAAAAGTCTTCCATCTTACCAGTTCCAGCTGGCATCCAGGGAGATCGAGAACATCTCCCGTCCTTCCCGTGGTTGTGCATGTGCTGGGTGCTCGATCGTGGCCTTCTCCCTCTTGATGGCCACTCAGACCTAAAACAAGAACGATCGTCTGCAGGAAAAAAGAACAATGAAGAATGAGGCATGATCGTTGTATAATAGAAGCAAACTTTACAACATGCTGTCTATTGTTGAGAACTAGGTTTTTGACAGAAAACATAAGCTCAACACCATAGAGTTGTCAACTTTAAGATTTTGCATACCACTTATGAGTCAGCAAGCTGACACCAAAAAAACTCTCAAAGTTTACTTGAGACGGATGACAGCAAACAAAACAACAGAATAGAACAATGTTTTATGCGAAGAACACAGTTCAACAGAATACTTCTCTAAAAGAACTGTCCAAAATCAGCAGTACACTCCGGGCATGGTATTGAAAAGGCTAATAATGAATAAGTTAAAATTCCCCCTCTCCCCAGTGGGACCTCTCATTAGCCCTTCACAGTACACAGTGGCTGCTGCCAATTGCCCACTTACTGCTGTGCTGATGCTTACTTGCAAGAAAAAAAAACAGTGACAGCTCTGCTGTATGCCAGGCCTTTTAATCTCTCTAGTCTGTCTTGTGCAGCTGTGCCTGACAGCCTGGCAATACGCCTAGTAACGAGCTCACACCCAGCTCATAAACCGTTGCACAACAGGAAAACTATACTTCTCCTTCACTTGCATTCATCAGCAGATAGCTGTCCATTTTGGTACCTACCTGGGCTTGCTTGGCTGCAAAGACTGCCTCCTCTAGCAGTGAGTCATTTAGTTTACTGCAGGCTGTGTCCTCACATCCAGGCGTATAGCCAAACTCTGTGTGTGACTCAGCCTTGGTCAAGGCATACTGCAGTAAAAAAAAGCACTCACACAACAGTTACTATTTACAGATGCATTCAGCTGGATAAATGAAACGAGCTTACCAAAATTCCATCATTAATGTTAACAACCTCATCAGGGATTCCCTCATAGTTAGCCAGTTGTGTTCGAGAGGCGTTGGCGTTTGGACCTACACAAGAATGCAAAGAGCACATGAGAAAAAACCATGAAGTGAACTAAAAGAGCTCCGAAGTTTAATTGGTGTCTGTACAATATGTCTGTACAATTATATTTAAAGCTACTAAAGTAGTCATAACTTTCCTTTTAAAGCCAGTTTGACTCAATTGGATGCTACATGTATATTATCTTTTATCAACTCCCATGATGATTGTTTCATAATCATGCACAGATAGATGTTACTTAAAGTTCAGTAAATCAACTGTGTGGCTTGTCACATTTAGCAATACCCCATGTACAGGAAGTATTAAGCTTAAGGGTGCTTGTAATAGCCTTGCAGCACGTAACACTAGCTCTTATGAAAACACATGCATGTATTGAGACCTATTTTCCAGTGTAACTCTGTATACCAATCCATCCAAGAGAATTTTCTTACACGCACACAGTATACAATTACAACTGTGAACATGCACTTCAGCTATCCACAAATGTACACACAAAGAAGTTTGCTTCCTGTCTGGATTTAAGGTGAGGCATTCGATGAATCAGAATGCTATGAGAAGTACACACTGCAGTACTGGTGCAGATTACCGTATTGTGTGAATGACTAATGGAACATTCTTAGTCAAATAATCATTTGACTGAGACTGGCAGGTTGTCATTGACAGCTGGCTCTACCTACCAATGAGCGTGATGCGATGTTGGAAGGTGCTCAGTGGCAGTATATTCTGTTTATTCTGTGAACAAGCATTGAAGGATAAGGGGATAAGTTTTCAGGACAACATTTCAAGGCTGAGTAATGTAAAGCAAAAAAAGATGTTGTGCACTCTCACCACTCCTGCAGGGAGTGGTGAGGGCATCTGTTGTGATTACTGGGCGTGAGCCTGTCTGTACGTAGGTCTGTGTGTTACAAAAATGACAAACTGATCAATGAAGTATTAGGCAGTGGTTGAGTTTAATGTCTGCAGGGCAGCCAAATTAAAGCTGGATTCTCAAAGTTGTTATTATACCTCACCTTGAGCAAAACTATTGATTCTCTTGCAATTCTCTCATTCAGCTGCTGGCTTTTTGCTGTGTTGAGATGTGTTTTGTCAATCGACTGATAAGGAACCATCTGAACAACAGATAAAAAACGCATTTGTGTTATTTTAAATTTGCTGACCATTATGGATACATAAACAAAACAATAATTCAAGATGGGGTTTGATTTACCTGGTTTTGGTCAGCTGCCAAAACTAACGCAAATGTGATTTTGATATAACGGTTTCTTACAAAGGCCACTCATGCCAGGAGACGATCATGGCAAGCAAAGTTTAAGCCGGCAAAAATGTGGAAATGATTATAATGTTTATTGAAAGGAACCTCAGAGTTTGTTGGTTTGCACTTGCTAAAAATAAGTGAAATATTTATTTGGTGTTTTAAAGTTTGGATTGTTCTTGGTGCCACTCACAGATGCTGGATCAAAGTCACCAAGCCTCATTCTCCAGTAGAAGTTTCTCCAGACAGACTGTTTAATTGTGTCTACTTGCACCATGCCATCCTTGACTGCCTGTCCAAGGTACTTGCTGTAAATGGCGTCGTGACCGAGATCAAGGTCAGTTGTTGCATTGATGCTTACAGCAGCTGCTTCTTCTGGTGTTGGTACAAAGTGATGAGTGCTGTACACCTCGGCTACACCTCCTGAAATTATCACAGGAGAACACACAGAAAAATAGGAATGATAAAGCATTCCAGTGAAGTACACTAGTCTCCCATAGCACTGTATATCACATGATCATAGCACTGTATATCACATGATCATAGCAATGTATATCACATGATCATAGCACTGTATATCACATGATCCTAGCACTGTATATCACATGATCCTAGCACTGTATATCACACAATTAGGGCATAACTCAAATTATGGTAGACCTCAACGAGACAATTTCATGTACAACCTTAACTTTTGTAATGGGTTTTGACTGAATACCACGTTTTGTACTGGCAAAATTTTATGTGTAACTGTAGATCTTGTCATTTTTGCTGAAATGAACTACAGTAGCAAAGATTCTCTTCGGCCAGCTATTAATTTTTCAAATTAATAGCTGGCCAAAGAGAATCTTTGTTACTGTGGGTGTAACTTTAATTTAGGTGGAGCCAAGAGGCACCAAATTTGCTGAGAAATATGTCTGCATGTGTCTGCATGTGTATGTAAACGTCCAGTAAATGCGATATAGTATGAGAAGTTAAAAAGACCAATTTTTGAGGATATCTATAAATCACACACTCTTCAACATATTGCCTGGAACTCAAGAGGATTCTATAGGCTCTTGTCAAAACCTCAGCATCGGTTTTCACTGGCTGTGCTATATATATTGATGCAGGGACATTTTTTATTCAAAATACATTGCAGTCTATGTGAACTTTTCTCTAATGAACTGCTATTTCACTTATTGAAGTGAGTGAGCTGAATCTGCCGGTCAGGTACCCAATTTTGGCTCTTGTCATGTGAACATTTAGGGATTGACAATTGTATGCTGTTGTGGTTTATACACTTCAAATTCCTTCTAGAGGGGCATGGTTCACACACATGTGTACTATGTGTGTACAACTCACAGTCACAGACACACATTGACACACACAGACACACAGGCACACACAGGCACACAGACACACAAAGACACACACACATGCATACACACACAAACACAAAGACACACACACAAACACAAAGACACACACACACACAAACACAAAGATACACACACACACACGAACACTCAAGGACACAACTAAAGCATGTGAGAATTATTCAGATTTCCTGGTGCACCATCATGGGTTGCCCATACATTACTTGCCCAGGGTTTCCAACGAGGGCTCCTATGTCGGAAGTTTAAACAGTTTTAATGGACCCAGTTATCCCTTATTGCACAATACACCCACCCAGTGACATAACATCTTCCTGAGGGCATTAATGGTTAGACTTAGTGTGATCTTGATGGCACGGCGGCATCCTGTTGGTTGGAATACACAGTAACTCACACTGACCAGTTTGTCCTTTCCTTGGTGTCCTCTTGCTCTCTTGTAAGTCTTTTTTTTCTTTTTTTTTGCTTTCTTGTTCCCCACTTCTATGTCATCCCATGCAACTGTACATGCGATGCAGTGTAAGTGAGTGATGCATGTGATGCAGTACACATGTATATGCACTAACTGCATGTGTGACGTGGTTTAGATGAGAGGTGCACATGTGATGCGGTGCATGCGCATGTGCTTTTTGTGCACGACACACCATATGAACAGTTGCAGTTATAGTGTGGTGCAAGCCTGTCTTTCAAGTTAGTTTGAATCTTGCTTTTCCTTGTACGGCCCTGGGACACACTGCCATGTCTTACAACCCTTCTGTCTCATTTAGGCCCTAAAACAGTTTGGGCTTAGTCTTGTATTAGTGTTATAGGTTCTCTCTCTCTCTCTCTCTCTCTCTCTCTCTCTCTCCCTCTCCAGCTCTCTCTCTCCCCTTTGGTTTCTGTACAGACTAGCAGTGATCAACTGATGAACGGGCCAATTGCTACTGTTATAGTTTTCATTTCGCTTCTTGTCATTTTGCGTGTGAGATGTGCTCTGTTGCTTACACCTTTCTTTTCAAATTGACAAACACACACAAAGACAGATGTCAACCAGTGCACACTGACCATTGTCAGAGCAAACAGATATGTTGTGTCCTCCAAACTGATTGCGCAATACTTCCTTCAGCAAAAACTTGTTAGCACAATCAGGCGCACCGTCCTCTGATCCCTTCGTGTACACTGCACTGTATGCTGGCATGATCTGGCCAACCTTTGCTGCCATCACCTGTACACATATGTATTAAAACAAGAAAAATGTTGGCTCAGTGACCAACAGAGTCCAGTTAAGAAGTCTAGAATTTACTTACCTTTGTAGTCATGTCATCATGAGTAGAGAGCTATGGTCTTTCAAAATTTTAAGTGGATAACAGTGTGCTATCTAGATCTAAACTGCACCAAAATCTGATGAAAGTGAAGTAGGAGAGCCCTGTCTCACCTTCTTTGTGAGTTTGTAATCACAGTTACAGCAAACTTTCCACATTATAGATTTCAGTAGGAAGATGCTAGTAAGACTGTCTATTGCAGTGTCTAAGGAGAAATAAGTGATTTAATGCACAGCCCTTGAAAGCACAGTACTGCCTTCAATCCACAGAGCATCATTTACAAGCATTGAAATACAGTGAACGTCTTGGCTGAACCCTGGCACCTGTTTGTCTATATCATACTGCATCATGACGTGGCTGTGTCTGCCTCACAATCCAACAGACTGTGATGAAATCTCACCTGTGACTTAAAAGCCGGCAGATAGGTGTCATAAAGATCATGGAGTGTCGTGTTAGCAGTGAAGTGAGCACGGTCCTGATCTGGTCCACTGTGCACCACGTAATGCTTGGGACATGCAACCACCTGCCATGACAAAAGAACAAGAAGTCAAGTTTATTCAGCAACCTGGCACTTGAGAAAACATCAGTATCAGGTCATATGGCAGTATTAAAACTTGCGCCAGCTGGTTCACTTCAGATAGCTCTACAGCAAGCCAAAGGCTTAGTTAATTGTATCATAACTTAAGATGCAGGTATTCCCATAGTACCTGAATGAAAAGCCTCATACATCTGCTGGTGCTTATGCTCATGATAATATTAATATGTTAGTGGTTGCTACCCAGCCATGGTCAATTGGGTTATCATTTCATGCTCAACTCATTTTCAAGCTGCTATTTCCATCAATGTGCAAAGACCTCACCTTCACATAGTGTGAGCTGAGGTCTGGTCGCTGTAAGCCATTGCTGTAAGCAGTGCCAAGGATAGCCTCCAAGTAGGGGTCTTCACCAAATGTCTCCATACCACGGCCCCACCTGAATGAGAAAAATGAAACAGAAAGGCCTAAAGAGACATGCTATGCACAGATTTTTTGCCACATGTGTGTGCTGTGAAAACACAAATGGAATTGAAATGACAGCCATAGCTATTTTATTTTCCAAGAATAAATAAACAGAAAAAAACCTGACAAAGACCCAAGGGCATAAAGTCATTTTGTTGTCTCTTTTCTTTTTTTCTTTTTATCTATTCTTGGAAGATAAAAGCCTTTGTTCATACCGTTGTTATGATAAGCCATAGCTATTTGTAATGGTTGCTAAATCTGAACGAAGTGCACGCTTTGTCTGTGACTGAAAGATAATGACTTTTTATCAGTCCACTAACAAGAAGCTAGTCCTTAGTTATGAAAGAAGATTACCTTGGGTCACGGAAGAGGTTCACATTTGGAGAGAAACAGTTGAGCCCAGCTGCTTCTGTGCTTTCACCATTATTGCTCGACAGCATTTCATTGTGCAAAGCACGGCCCTCGTCTGAAGTCACAGCTCCAACGTGAAAGACTCCGGTCTCGTTGAATGTGGCAGCTAGAGCAAGTGGGGTCGGGAAAACTGTCCACTTCAGGTCACTTGTCCAATGGCCACCTGAAGCTGCCCAGCCATGAAGACAATTGGATCTAGACATTTTTAAAACGGAGAATTAGGATAGCTTGTGGTCAAAATGATATCTGGGTTAGAAACATGCAGCAGTATGCTGTGGCTGCCAACATTTTCATTGGTAAAAGAAATCACACCCAACTAAACTCTTCATTTGAGAGTACTATAATCACAGGAGAAAGTTGTAAACAAAGCACTGCAAAATTAACAGAATCCAGGAAGAATAGATTATGATACTTCAGTAGAAAGTGTGTGTGTGTGTGTGTGTGTGTGTGTGTGTGTGTGTGTGTGTGTGCTGTTGTGTGAGTGATGTGTATGTGTGCATGTGCGTGTCTGTGTGGGTGATTGTGTGTGAGAGTGTATACATGACTTGATCTGCTGAATGTGTCTTAAAATTTTATTGAGTATGAAGTGTCATTCAAGCCTTAATTTTGTTTTAAGCCAACTATTTACCCATGCAAGACATGCAATATGGCCAGGTTTTCATTGCTCTAATACTTCAGAAGCTGCAAACATAATTGTGCCAAATTTCATTCTGTACAATTTTGGTATGTGGAAACATGCATAGAAATCTTTTTTCTTCTGTAACATTCACTCATTGATGTTGAGATGTATATAGGCACACTATATATTTGCACCTTAGCTTGAGCCAGAAGAGGTCCATATTCTACAAAAATGCAATAATGATCAAAGCAAGAATAAATGCCAGACCTTTTATTAAAGTATTTGAAGGAAAGGCTAATATTGTCAATAGCTTTCTTTTCAACTTGTGGAGGTCTGTGTATTTGATCATGCCCACAAACTACCAGGAAATACACTGCAGGATTCAAAGCTGAAAGTCAACTTATCTGCATGTGTCCACCATGTTCTCGGCATTATGCTACTGTTTTTACAGTCCTCTAAATTTGCAATTAATGACACACTGATACACACAAGCACTTACCCACATGCACACACAAAGACACAATGATGAAGTGGCAAATGCACTTACAATGCACATGCATACTATTCTAGATTACCTCCAATTGTAGGCATTTATGCCAAGGCGAGAAATGGCTGGTGCAATCGTCCAGGTTTGCTGAATCAGCTCGTCAACATCCAACCGACTAACCTGTGTCAAAATCATGTACAGGTAGAATAAGGACGGTGAAAGATTGAAATAAAAGAGTTTGAGCAAGTTGGACCGAAGATCAAGCAAACAAACGCTAACAGCGAATTTCCTATATAGAGAGTGCAAAGTAGGGGCTCCGGATCCAATCTGAAAGACAACCTCTATTTTATATAATTCTATTTAAGTTCAGGCTGTGGGAAAATCGAAGGAAGCGAAGTCCAGCATGTTCAGATATTATACCTCATTGCGGGAAATACTCCCGATCAAAAGGCCACAGGGAATTTCCCTGGCAACGAGATGCGTTCTTGAATGAAAAAAGTCGATAAGTGACATATAATTTCTCACGCCTTCCTCTAAACGAAGATTGTCATAGGGCATTTACATCACCTTCTTTTCTGCTAGCAAATACCTCCACTCGTACCAAAGGTGTGCGTGGCCTGGGGAGATTTTAGGCTAACGTCGGTATGTGCCGTGAGTGCATATGCGCTGTACGCACATGTACAACTGACCATGCATCTATACAGTGGACACTTGAAGTGATTACAATTGTTTACTACAGGCTAAGCAGCTTGGTACAGGATACACTGTCGCATCGCCTATGATATGACGACGGACAAAACTTGTACCCCGGAGACGTATGAGGCGGACCGAGGTGGAGTTTTTGTTTTGTTATAAATCACACTCAACTCACCAAATCTGTAGCGCGTTCCTCTGGCGAAAGTTTTGGATTGCAGAAGGGCATCGCAGACTGCGGCTGAGCCTGGCAGTTGACGGACGGCGTCCCAGCGCCATTGCAGTTCACCACCAGCGCTGAGACAAGGACACTAACAGCAGAGACGATGAACAACTTCATCTTCTCCGTTGGCAGCTCAGCACTCTGTCAATTGCTCTCAAGGCGCTATCGTTGTAATTGCGACGACGAAAATGGCGTTACGCTGGTGAGAAAGAAGATTCCCAGAGCTTGTAAATCTCGTACACCTCGCGTCTGGTGTTAACGCGATCAGCGCTCCCAGCAGCTAGCCCCAGTTCGTGGTCCTGAGGTGATCATGTGACATTGTAGATCACGTGCCAGCCGCGGCTTCAGGGCCGCGGCTTTGTATGCAATGATAATAATTATTTTGCAACTCGCCTGGCTGCGTGACCTGTGCAAACTGCCTGGACTGCTTGCTTGTTCTCCGGTGGATTAACGCATGCAGCCGATCATTCCCACTGATCTAGTTTTGCCTGAAGGAGTTCTGGACATTGTACGAGGATGAAACTTGCACCTGAAAGTCAAGCAATCCAAGAGAAGCGTGAACACTAAGTTTTAGAAACTTACTGTTCTCCCAACTTGATTTACCCCTCATATTTTACAAAGTTTTCTGGAATCTTCGAGGTCGTTGCTAGAATTGAAGATGAGGAGAAGCCTTCTGAAGATCGTCTTTGGCCAGGTGTTACGATCCTTTACCTGAGTCAGACCTCGGCATTGTCGTTAGATCGCCTATTTCCTCGTGCGCTAGTGTCTTGCCGGCATTTCCTCTTTCAGCTCATAGGTGCATGGGTAGAAAGCTAGAAACTCAACCTTCAAAGCTTATCGGACGCGTCGCAAGGAAATCAAAGTTCGCAGTCACGCGCCGAAATTAAATCCGTCATTATGAGGCAGATGGCTATTCACAGCCAGAAGAACTATGACCTGGCAAGAGTTGTTCCACCTGAGCAATCGGGAAACAGTGACTCACGCACTGTAAGATGTATCTCAAACCCAACGACCACCACAGTCCAACTACACTGCTTCAGTGCGTCGCTAAACAGAGAGGAGCGCTCTAGAAGACTTCAGAAAGCACGATTCCATCCCGCAAAATCTTGGCGAGACCGTCCCAAGAAAGGTCATATTGATAATAAAAATAAAAATAAAAATAA
>JAOWAW010115510.1:0-13115 GCA_028565695.1 Nicola tetela
CTCTCTCTCTCTCTCTCTCTCTCTCTCTCTCTCTCTCTCTCTCTCTCTCTCTCTCTCTCTCTCTCTCTCTCTCGTTTGTGCAATTGGGATTGGTACACCCTTTCTTGCACTGCAAATTCTCTTGGCTGTTCTTCCAACTGATGGAGCAGAATCATCTCACGTTTGCTCACACTACATGCATCAGCTGCCCATCCTGTATCCATGGGTTCATGACCTGCATAGAACGACTGTTGAAACGTATCGAACAAGCATGGCTCAGTCACGGTTGTGGAATGACTGGATGGTCCTGCATGTCTGTGTGGCACTGCCTGGCTCTCACTCTGAACTCCGGATGTATGACTCACAGTGTGTACACTACTACACACATCCGCCGCATGTACATCTGTATCCTGTTCGCTAGCGTGGGAATAAGCAGTGTTCGTACAGTATACATTATCTGAACCCTCCCCATTTGCCTCACTGTTTTCAAGCAAGTGTGTATCTTGCTCTACCTCTTGATGAGTTTGAACAAGCCATTTATTTATAGAAGCTGACATGCATGCATCCAGTGGTTTTTGCCCAACTAGGGTCAGAACCTTTTGCCTCGGAGTATCTTTGTGATACAAGTGTCCCTCAAAGGAATTTCCATGGACATACCCACTACCATGCTGCCGTTCAATCTCTAGAGCGCATTTTTCTTCTTGCTCTGCCTGAAGATACTCAAACTTCTTTTTAATGATTTCTTTCCTGAGCTCAATTTCCTCTCTTTTCAATGCTACCAATTCTTCAGTAGCTTGCAACTCAGCCTGTACACATAGTTTCTTGGCCGTTGGATCTGCACTTAGATTTTCTGAATGGCTGGAAGACAAGGTGCATTGGTATGCCACTCACCAAAACACTGTGGTACCTGCCCTTTTGTCTGATGCTGGCTTCATCTAAGAATGTTACCAGGCCCCAGCCAATAGCAAACCCTCCCAGTTGACGATCCATTTTTGTGCATACCCAAACCTTGAGCAGTCCTATCCGGCTCGAAGGACCAGATGTTAGCCCAGAAAGGACCCTGGTTGACCCATGCACGCAGTCCAGTCCGACAAAGGCTTATCAAACATGTTCTTTCTGAGCTGAACACTCCCAGCCACCAGCCAAACAGCACACACTAGAGCAGCAAGCACTCAAAAAATGAAACTTCACAAGAAGACTCAGAAAAAACCCTCACTTTGAAAATGTGTACAAAGTTCATAGTATGTGTTGCACTGCAACCTAAATAGATTAACATACACCAAAATTAACTTAACGTATACCAACAAGCATCTTCACTGAAACATTGGCACTAGACTTGGTTACCTCACCCACAATTTCACAGGCCATATTAGGCTTCAGGGCCTTACTGGACTAATGCCAGTTCTTGCGGCAGTCGTGTGGTGTCACATCTCTCCCAGCCCTTTTTGCACCTTCACAAAAAGCACATTGTTTATTTTGGTTGCACACCCAATGATTTTCCCTGACTGGCTGCCAAATGCTGCTCCTACACCAGCGATGGTGTTATGTGCCTTATCTCATTTTTGCCAACCAGCATCATGCAAGCAGTTGATATCACACTGAAATGAATCATCTTATGAATCTGAATGCAAAGGTGATGAACATTCTTGAGTAACTAACTCTGATGATTTGGTAAAGCACATGTTACACTGCTTGCCGCTTTCATTGCTGACTTGGTGCATGTGGTGACATTTGGCTGTCCAGGAAGTGCACTCACATAAACCACCCCTGGCAGGTCGGTCTTACAGGACACACAAGTGCTTTCAGCTACACTAGAACTGCCTGTGACTGTAGGTGGTCATGGTACCATAGTAGACACTGAAGGTCCAGACGTGGAGCTTTCCCCTTCAGATTGAACAGCAGCAAGTTTCAGGTGTAAGGCGGAGAGCACTGCATTGCATTCTGTAAGTAAGCTTTGGTGCAAGATCTTTTGGCTTTTTCCTCTGTGCTTTCCAATTTCTCTTTCACGATGTGTCAAACTCTTGTGATGAATTGGTGGAATGTTCATTGATGCCAATTTACCATTGAGGTGAGTAGGCCCCACTCCTGAATTTATCATGCCCAATGCTGCCTTGCTGTTGGCATCGTAAGCAGGTCTACCCGTATGTTTGCTGGGCCCTGGGTTGGTATGATGCGTCTTTGAGGTACTTATCTTAGTACTTTCACCACAATCAGGGCATTTCACGACAAGAATGCTAGCCAAGCCCTGCTTCTGCTCAGCAATACAGTGTGATAGACGTAGGGGGAGGGGGCAACAAGAAGAACAACCTTGCTCTAACTCTTCAGAGAGCTTTGCAAGCTCAATGATCCGCCTGCCAGACAGTAGATTCTTTGAAGCAGGTTCTGACCTAAGAGAGGTTACAAAGAAGGTAAATTTGCTGTTTGAATATTTTTGTGTGGATCTATACCGACACCGAATAACATCAGCATGAAAAAAATTACCGTCATATATCATTGAACACAAACGCAACTTTGTAGATAGGTTGCATCACAGTCATTGCACTTTGCCTCGTAAACCACACCATCCTTCTCGTTCTTGGTAATGCTGTCTTTGATCCCTTTGTATATACGCTATTGCCATGCTCCACCTTAGATTATGAAATTCTTTGCCTGTGAAAATCATATCATAAGTGGAGTTCTTCAAGTACAGGCGCAACTTATTTTTTGTAACGACATTTCGGGCACACTGTGGCGCCCTTCGTCAGGTCAAAAAGAACAAGACAAGCCAGGAAAAGGAGGTTCCAATGCTACTGAAACACTACTGTACCTACCAAAACACATGCAATGACACTACTTACAAGCCAGCTTCACATCAGTGATAGACTCTTCTTGAATTGAGGAAGAGTTATCAATAAATTGCAAGCAAACGGTCATGCATTGTAGAGGTGACAACGTTGTGGTTCAAGGTCTATCAGACTCAACAAATTATGGAGTGCTGCAGTCGGCGTTTGCCATGGGAACATGCGCTTGTTGGCCTTTGGAAGGCCGATTTCGGGGTTTTTGAGGGAGATTGGAAAGTTGTCTATATGATCATGACATGTCGGGGATGTTGAGGAATGATCTTGGATAAGGCTGGTGCGAATTGGTTCAGTCGTTTTTGAGCGCATGCGTTACAAACAGACAGACAGACATGGACAAAAATATTTATTAGATTGTCACTGTTGTCATTGCTATTATCGTGATCACATGTTCTGTGATTTTCGGTTTTCCTGTTCTCGCTATCATCGGTTTTTTTGAGACTCTTCTGGACAATCACATGCTCTTGTTGTTATTTTCTCTATTGTTGCTATGTCCGTGCTTCTTGACTCTCCTTGAAAATCACATGCTATTGTCGCTATGTCCGTATTTCTTGTAGGGCTGAAACAATTAGAGCGGCTAATTGATAAGGTAATCATTAGTGCTTATCAAACGCATAATGGCTAGGGCAATGAGTAATTGGTTATTTGCACATGCGCACTTCTGCCCCAAATGGTGGAAAATAAAACAGAATGTAATGTTTAACAGGAAGAGGATTTCCCAACACACCAGTCACAAGAAACTTTTTTCATGAGACGTTTTGCCAGAAATGCCTCTGGCCTCATCAGTCATAAGAAAGACAAGGGAGTACAGAAAGCTAGAGATACTTATACTATCACATTGAGGGTGTGAAAACTGTACAAGATGTGACAATGCACTACTAAGTGACATGTTCTCTAATGTATGTATATGTATGTGCTGTATGTATGGTGCATTAATCATTCTAGGAGAGCAGTGGCCCTGGAATGCTCTTACTGAGGGCCCAAGCGGCTCACTGGCCTGTGCCCCCCTCTGGGAGCATCCCTGATGGCTCGAAGACTACCTAAGAACTAAAATACCCAACTGCAAGACAACCCTGCAAGAGAGCTATATAGAAGCCAACACTGACCTAAAGAATGGCATTCCAAATTGTGCTACATTCAACACTGTTATCACAATTGAGTTGTGGCTTTCGCTTGTAAATGTGAAATGCTTCTTGTGTTCTTTCTTCTTACATGCATGATCTATCACTAGGCCTCGGTGGGTAATGCCGGCATTATAACTGGCATTATGGCCCCCAATTAGCATTGGCATTACAACTAGCATTACAGGAACTTTTTTCAGCATTAGAGTAACCCGACAGAAGCATAATTGTTGATTTACGAGCAACCTTTAAGAGATTGGAAAGAAGAGACCACTCAGAGTGACATGAATCCTGGATTTCAATAGCAATAACGAAAAGGTGTGATCTGCAGCCAGGCAAGCCACACAGTACACAATGTCACATGTACTTTACACAGTGCTATACCATATTAGCTATAAGCATGCCTACCGCCAGGGCAATTGTGGGAAGCCAAAACAGAAATACACCGGGTAAGCAATCAACTCCAAAGGAGGGAATGCAAGCTGAAGCGAGATAACTTCATCTTCACTGATGGAGGTCCACTTGATGTTCACATACTGAATGTTTGGTCTTCTCTCAACCAGGGCATGAACAACGTTGACAGTTACCAACAAGAAAGACAGATCAACAAATTCCAAAGAAGGAAAGAAATGTTTGTTCATGAATAATTGTTCTAAACTTGCGGAAGGCGTCTGATTGAAGGCTAAGCTGAGATTCCTCAATCGTTGAGAGTAGAAGGCCACAGATGATAAGATGTTGAATTGTATTTGGCATTGCTCCAAGGACAGACTTTGTAGCCCAGTGAGAAATCCTCCAAAGCCTTGCAAAATCTTGCTCCCACCATGGATGTCAGTTAGAGTTAGGGACTCAAGCAAGCAGCTACTACCAATCACCTGCAATGCCTGCCACACAGAGAAAGGCGAAAGGCAGACACATGGAAAACTGACAATCACTGGAGACAAACATTGACAAAAATTGCCCAAAGCCAGTTTCTGGCATTTTCCACCACGCTCTGTGAAAGGTGCAATCACCACTAAACTACAGTCAGTTATTTTCTTTTGACTGAGATCCACCTCAACCGCCAAAATTCCAACTGTGTGAACCACCGTGCAAGACCTTCTTGAAACTGCTTGCAGTCGTACTAATTCACTACAGGAGCAGTCGACAGCAATAGGGTTCAAAACTCTACACACCACCTCAAGAGGAAGAAAGTCGAAGTAAGACATCGATGAAGCCATTCTCGCCATCTTCCAAGCTGTGAGAACAGCAGCGCCACGCATCCATTATTTCACTTCGATCTCATTTGATTTGGCATGTTTGTCAAACTCTGCAACATGGGCTGTGTGCGTGCACTGTCAACACCGGACGCTTCAGTATTGTTTGATTGGCATGTTTGGCGAACCCTGCTGTCCAGGATCTACCCTCTGCATAGACCTACTTCTGCTCAAGTGCAGCAATGTGATATCAAGGTGGAATGGACCTGTTGACTTGTTTCTTGTCATTTCCCTTTGTATCACTGTAGTGATGAAACTGGAAGGTCTTGTGGACAAAAATGACATTGTCAGTCGTATCATCATCTTGCGATTTACACATGCTCAGGTAGCAACTCAACTACAGGAGCACTTTCCTTTCGCGGAAGACCTTTCTGAAAGGAGTGTACATTGCTACTGTGTGAGACACGGCCTGGCATTACGTGATTGGAGTAGCCCAGTGCAGACGAAACGTCCTCATGTGAAGCATGTTGATGGTAGATTGTTGCAGAGTTTGACAAACTTGCCAAACCAAACAAGATCAAAGCGTTTGGTGTTGACAGTGCACGCCCACATGCACAGCACATGTTCGTTCTCACAGGCTGGTAAAGAAGAGGAAACATTGCTGCATTTTCCAGTTCACTCTGATTCTGAGATGGACATAAGCTCTGGTGAGAGTTCTGCCTCAGGAGAATCCAACAATGAAGAATCCAAAGGTGGCCTTGAACAGCTCTCTCAGGCCAAGGAAGTGAATATTTCAAAAGAGCAGTCTTTCTCCAGGACAGGTCAGTTGAAAGGGAAGTGGCATCGTGTTTCCGGAGGGCCATCGACTAGGATGAAGTGTGTTCTGCTGGCAGAGGCTCTTAGCTTTCCTGAACAAGCACCTTAGTGTGTCTGTGGGCAGCCTGTACTGCAATCCCTGTCACCTGACATTCAACACCAAGAAGAGCATCGTAGCTGTGCACGTCTGGTCTGAACAACACCAGAAGGCAAAGGAGCAGTGTAAAAAGGCTGTTGCCCACCAGAAGACCGTGGTCCAATCATGGAAAAGCTATCAGAAAAGGCACAAAGATGAATTGGTTGGAGTCGGGTTGTCTCAGGCCATGCCTGACGATGTTATTGTCAGATGGGCCAATGTTGTTGAGGCGTTTTTAAAAGCCAGCATTACTCTGATGAAGATCGATTACTTACGGCCACTTTCGGAAAGCAGCAATGTGGCCAATGTCTGACTAACCTACAGCTTGCACATGGCCCAGCTGATTCCGTTTTTATTGAACATGGAACACCAATGAATCAAGGATGAGATACAAGGTGCTTCGCATTTGGTGGTCATATTCGATGGCAGCATCTACCTTGGAGAAGCACTTGCCATCCTCCTCTGCTTCATCAATGACGACTTCACTGTAGTCTAACATCCGGTGCACATACACATACTTGCAAAGAGCCTCTCTGAGGCAGAGCTTGCGTGAGAACTGGCAGCTTGCCTTTTAACTGGCTATCAACTACCGGCTGGGAAAGTCATTGCTGCTGTCAGGGATGGAGCATTGGTGAATGCAGCTGCGCTGAGGCACGTGAAGGATCTTCTCTATCTGCACATCTTTGACGTCCTGTGCTCTTCTCACAGTCTTTACAACGTTGGCAAGCATTTCAACACACTTACACTGACTGAGTTCACACATAGGTGGGTATCCTTGTTTGCATGAAGTCCAGCAGCACGACTGGCATGGCAATCAAAAACGGGTATCAGTGTCAAGTTTCACAGTGCAACAAGATGGTGGAGCACCTACGAGGTTCAAAATCAAATTCTCACCTTCTTCAAAGATCTGCAGCCATTCCTTGAAGAGTGCGAGTGGCCACCTGCTTCATGCTCATGCTTGCTTGACGTACTACAAGATTGTCAGGCTGACAACAGCAGTGAGCTGCTGAAGATGGAGCTTGCCATCACTGTAGATGCTGGCAAAGTCTTTGTCCAAAAGACATACATGCTGGAAGGTGATGGCATTCTTGCTCTGGATGCATATGCCCATCTGCAGGAAGTGGCAACTGCAGCAGCGGATGGGTATTATCCAAATGTTGTCGCCACTGCCAAGGCCATTGCTCCCAATGACCCAGCACGCCAGAAAGAGTTATGGCAGTATGCCAAAGGCTGTGTGCAGCTCGCTGTCCAATACTTCCTGAGGCATTTCAATCACCAGTATGGAGAATTGTATCTGGCCATCTGAGCGTTCAAGGCTGCTAGGCTGTGTTGCCCAAAGTTTGTCAACACCACTAAGCCATCCATTGATGCTGTGGATCAACTGAGGGCATTTCCAATGCTTGACAATGATGAGAAGATCCATCATTTGAAAGAAGAGCTGCCAGCACACAAGATTGCTGCTGCTGATATTCCAGAAAACGAAGATTGGCTAGTTTGGTGGCAACGCCAACAGAGGCTACCTTCCTGGAAGGAGACAGCTAGACTGGTCATGGCCATACCCCCTTCATCAGCTGCTGCAGAGCGTCTGTTCTCCCTGTTGTCTGCTGCTGTTGGACATCAACAACAGTCCACATTGGAAGATCAGCTTGAACTGTCCGTCATGCTGCAGTATAATCGTGGTCGAATGAGTGTGGAATAAATGTGGTCATTGACACAAGGATTGACCTTGCACGCATAGATTGTACATTTACATCCTTCCACTGTATAGTTTACAACCTACAAGCATCCACATGGACATTCAGCATGACAGAACACAGGCTTGAACTAGCATTGAAGAACCTTTCTGGCATTAATACTAGCATTATGACACAGTTTTTTTGGCAATGCTAAAAGCATTATGTACAACAAAAACTAGCATTACCTGCCAAGGCCTATCTATCACCCACAAGGTGGACCAATCCATCTCATGCAGCATCGACTGATTGTGAACATGCTCGGCAATGGCTGACTTCAAGCAATGTCCAAGGCGAATTGCATCATTGTGTTCCTTGCAATGGACATTAACTGCACACATCATTTCCCCTACATACTCCTTGGAGCATGTTTTGCATTTCACAGAATACACAGCGTTGGTTGTGGAATCTGCAGGAAGTGCATCTTTGGCTGTGTACAGGGCCTTGAGAGTGTTTGGAGCAAAAAATGCGCCTAACTCCTGCCGTGTGAGCAATTCGATGCACTTCTTGACTCAGGCCATCAATGAATGGAATGCTGACTGTGATTGGGACAATTAATGCATCATACATACAGCACATTTCATATACATACATTAGAGAACACATTGCTTAGTAGTGCATTATCTCATCTTGTACAGTTTTCACACCTATAGCAATGTGCATTCACACCCTCTATGCAATAGTATAAGGCCCCGTTTACATGTATCCGGATAAGTTTTTATCCAGGTCTTTTTGACTCCACTTTTGACTGTTTACACGTATCTTGTGAAATATCTCTGTGCGTTAACACGTCTACAGAAATATCTGGAGAAGTTCTCCTGAAGCGAACGTGATGTAATATTTTGATTATGTAATTTTGTGTTTCCATGGTTATCATTCGATTGCCCGCCAAATTCAAATTCAACATCGACATCCAGCACATGGAGCATGAGATAGTGCATTGTCTTTCTCTTTCATTCTGCCCCAAAAGCTTCAAAGGTGGTGTTTCCAACAAGTCCAGCTGAACCATGGCAGGCAATCCCCGGGCTTTGATATAACAGCGGAGTCCATCCCTTTGCAGAGAAGAGAATCAGTTGGTGAATGTTCGTCTTGACTACAAGATGGAAAAGGGAAGAAGAAGGAGAGAGGGAAAACGGCAAAGAAGGACAGTCATTTTGTTTGGGATGAGGACAAGGTCAAGCTCTTGCTCAATTGTATGGCAGATTATAAGGTTCAAAAAGCCATGGAAGGAATAGACTGGGAGTCTATCTGGCGGAAATACGACGAAATTCTCAATTTATACAAGGAAAACGTTCCTTCCAGTGAGAGCACGGTAAATTTGGGAAAATCTTCCAGCGAGAGCACAGCAAATTTGGGAAAATCTTCCAGGCATGGCACAGAGATTTTGAAGGACGTTGTGATAACTAAACTGAAAGCCATTCGTCTGAAGTACAGGGAGGCTGTTGACAACGGGCGCAGAAGTGGACATGGGCACATGGTCTTTCTTTTCTACAAACTGTGTGAAAGAATTTAGGGCAGTTTGCCTGCTGCTAAACAGCTTCTGCAGGGAATAGAGATGGTGGACCTCGATTCAGAGCAGAGAAACTCGCAATCGACGCCAGACACAAGATTACCCACCCCTCAACACAGCAGTGAGGATGTGGAAGATGAAGGGAAGGAAGGAAAAGAAGATAATGATGGTGAAGGGAAAGATGGTTCGTTCTACAAAAAAATGTCAAACAGGAGGGCTCTGTTAGATAAAAAACTGACAAACTATCATCATGATCAACTCAAGTGGAAGGCAGGATTTGACTCATTGCTCAAGAGGAGTTGAGCATGAAACGCAAATATACAGAGCAAATGGCCCATGCTGATGAGCAACACAATAAGACTATGGCCGCCCTCATGGACAACATGGCAAAAATGACTGACTCTATTAGTACCAGCTTCACCCTGCTAAACCATCTGCTTGCCACAAGCCAAGTACCCCTGGGAATGCAGCTTGGAAACCAAATGCAAATGCCATCAGTCTTTCCCTTACAACCAACAGCCAGTTTTCCTGGCCACAGTTCTGGTCAAGGTCCACAGTTCCTGCAGACATGACCATTGTCTCAACACCCATCATCTCCATCAGCCTCTCACTCAGTGGTCACGTTCATTTATTCTTGATTTTGTTGATTTGATTGATTTCAACACCACTTTGCCATTCGTTTATTTCTGATTAGCTAATCATTTGCATCAAAACCAAATCATTGAATCACTGACTGGGCATGGATTTTGTTGATTTGAAAATGATTTCATTACACAAGTACAACCAAAACCACTCTTTCTCAGATCTCAGGCTCGGTTGTCACGATTGTCCAGAGCTTGTCGTTCGTGTCATGATAATGACCATGGTTGAGAAAAGGTCAACAGCCAAGGCATATGCTTGGACGGAGGAGGAAACTTCCATTTTCCTTTTGTTGATGAAAGGGGATGATGGGGAAGGAGAGCTGGGGTATTTTGAATGAATAAAGAGAAAGAAGCTCCAGAGGCAGCAGGCAATGGCAGAGATTTCTACTCTTCTGAAGGAAAAGGGCATCATTGTTACCCCAAACCAGGTTGACAATAAATGGAAATCCGTGCTGGCAAGGTTTTGAGCTGTGGAAGATCACAATACCAGTGGGAATGACGTACTCCGTGAACCCCCTTTTCATGCTGATATGGCGGAGATTATGGGTTCAAAGGCCAGCACAAGACTGTCGTCGCTGGTTGGCTCTGGCATTCCTGTCCCGGAGTCTGAGGGGTCTGAGGTATTAGAGTCTGCAGATGGGATCGACAGTACTAGTCTGGCTACACCCATGGCCATGGCAAGACTGTCCGGTGACAACCCCAGTTCGCGCCGTCGTGCCTCTTGTGAGATGTGTGAAGACAATGGTAACAGTTTGGACAACTTGCTGCTGGCTTCTGGATCTGCTCCTCGTCAGTCCCCGGAGACGTCAAGTAGTTTGAGTGAGAGCTGCTAGCTGGAATTTCACCGCAAATGTCGGAGCCAAGAAAAAGCATTGCAGGGAAAGTAAATCTTGCTGCAGTGAAGTCCTGTTATGGGCGAACAGTTATCAGTCTTTTGTAGAGGAGAATGAGAAGAAGTAGATGGATCTGATGCAAGCCCAGCATGCAGAGAAAATGGATCTGTTCAACCACTTACTGGGCGTTTTGGAGCGATGAGCACCCCGAGGAGAAGGCGTCGGCAGTTCTTCCAGCAGGAAGTGAATCTTCCTAGATTGCTGTCTCTGCCTCTGTCTCCCCTTTCTCTCTCTCTCTCTCTTTGTCTTTGTCTCCCTCTCTCTCTCTCTCTTTGTCTTTGTCTCCCTCTCTCTCTCTCTCTCTCTCTCTCTCTCTGTATCTATCTGTGGGTGTCTCTGCAGCTGTCTGTATCTCTCTCTCTGGGAGGCCCTCTCTTTGTGCATGTGTGTGTCTCTCTCTATCTTTATCTCTTTTCCTCTCTGTTTTCCCTTGCCATTATACCTTTAGCCCTTTGCAATTTTCTTTGAGTGTCTGCCATGCATGTGTTTTGCTGCTCTCAGGCATATGTGTCTGCCATGGTCCACTCAGTTTTTCTGTCCTACTACCTTATCAGCTGATGATTCTAGTCGCTGCCTTAACCTTCTGGCTGATTTAGCCCCAGCTCTGTGTTCACTACACCATGTTTGCTTGGACTACATGCAGATAGGCATAACTACAGTCGTTTCTCTATGTATGGGTGAACAGAGGTTGCAGTGCCGGTTGGCATGGGCTACTGCATGGGTAGGTGTTAGGAGAAAAGTATGGGTATAGATTGCATACAGCTACAATGCAATGTAAAGTCTGATGAATTTCTCAGAGAGACTGACTCATGTAGAGAGGAGCAGGTACTACACAGTCAGACTGAGACTCTTTAGCTTTGAAAGATAGCAGAAGACAACGCCTTTCATTGCTGGCTCCTTGGCATACATATATAACTTGTCTATTCGATCATCAGTGTTCCCGCAAGACTGGAAGACAGCCATCGTCATTCTGCTGTATAAGCAATGAAGAGTGCCATGACCCAATGAATTACCGACTTGTGTCTCTTTTACCCGCTGCTGGGAAAATTTCAGATGACATCCAAAGCCAACTGCGTTCATCATACTTCAGAACAAACTACTGACTGATCATCAATTCGGATTTCTCCCTGGATGTTCAACGATGCACCAACTTGTCTATGTTATAGATGAATGGGTGAAAGCGCATGAACATAACCAGCTATCAGCGGCCATCTTTCTGGATTTTCAGAAAGCATTTGATAAAGTTTGGCACCAAGGTCTGTTATTTAAATTGGCAAGCTGTGGCATCGGCTGCAAAGC
The DNA here is from genome assembly GCA_028565695.1 of Nicola tetela. NCBI lineage: Eukaryota > Metazoa > Porifera > Calcarea > Clathrinida > Clathrinidae > Nicola > Nicola tetela. The sequence continues at coordinate 12,159 of JAOWAW010115510.1, forward strand.
ACTGTCATGGTTCAAGAGTTACCTGACTGGCCACACGATTAGAGTTTGGGTGGAAAATGCCCACTCTTTGCCACATTGTATCACATCTGGTGTGCCTCAAGGCTCCCACCTTGGCCCCATTCTTTTCACCGTTTTTATCAATGATTTATCTACCATAGTTGGTAAGTTGCAATCTGAACTGTATGCGGATGATGCTCTCTTACACAATTCATTCTCCAAAGCTGATATTCCACAAGGTCTTCACTGTCTACAATTGAGTATCACGGCTGCGTCGGCGTGGGCTACTTCTTGGCAAGGCAGATTCTCGCCATCAAAGACGGAATTATTACCACTTGGAGAACCTGTGCTGTCCACCTGTTTATCAGCTCCACTGATCATTGAGAATCAACCAATGACAGTTGTCGAAAAGCACAAGCACCTGGGAGTGTTTTTCTCCACAGACCTATGATGGTATCATCACCTTCAAAGTATTCTGACGAAAGGCAGGAAACGGGCTGGACTTCTTCACCACTGCTGTCATGATTTGCCTCAAGATTTGTCAAGCAAGCTTTACCAGTCATTTGTTCGCCCCATTCTTGAATATGCCTGCCCATTTTGGCATGCAGGACTTACCACGGAACTTTCACTAGCACTAGAACGCGTGCAGGCCAACGTCGCCCAATCAATCCTCCAAGCTGACTGGTGTACCTCAAAATTTGAACTCCTACGACGTCTTGAGTGGCCATCACTGCACTGGCGACAGGTAATGATCAGCTTGGTATTTTTCCATGGACTTTTATACATCGTCCTGCTGGTCCGTTGGAAGACAGTCTGTTCCTGCTTGCTTCCTCAACTGGACAAGATACACGTAAACTGTTTCAGCTACTTTTGGGAAGTGTCATCAAACAGATACTTGAACAGCTTCTTTTATAAAACAGCACTATTATGGAACTTACTGCCAAGCGATCTACAGGCCAC
>JAOWAW010115532.1:0-24619 GCA_028565695.1 Nicola tetela
TAACAGATGCAATCTTTTCACTAGTTTATCTAGCCTATGAAAATTGTCGTTTATTCACATTCACACACGTCAAGTTCTCTTTAAGTCTTCATTTATGGTTCACTTTAGTCTCTTTACTAATCCCTTGTGCAAACCCAAAACTAAATTCATTCAATTATTTTCAAACAACTCTGAGATCTATTCCTTAGAATTCCTTGACACCCTAAATTCTACCAGAGGTCTCAGCTACCATTGTGTTTATTCTGTAATAATCATCTCGCATAACAATGCTAAATGATACTCAATTTTCCTCCAATATCTCATTACATGGCCATGGCCATCTATTGTCCAACAAGGAAAACATCTTTTTGTTTTCAGTTATAAGCTTTACCATTCAGAGAAGATTACAAATTAGCCCTCTCTCTCTCTTGTAAGAGTATGCACTTCCTGGCAGCGTGATTAAAGTGGATTCCGCCAAGCAATATTTCCCATCATAATTTCTCTAGCGGTGAATGCTTTGACGTCCTTGAAACAAATGGTGACATTGACAAATTTTCAAATTTATCAATTCACCTCTGGCATCCGTTATACTTTCTACCTGATAATTCCTGCGCTTGCTTGTGGCATGAGACAACAAATTTAGCATGTCCTAGGTTTTAAACAACAATGCTAAATGATACTCAATTTTCCTCCGATATCTCATTACATGGCCATGGCCGTCTATGGTCCAACAAGGAAAATATCTTTTCGTTTTCCGTTATAAGTTTTACCATTCACAGAAGATTACAAATTAGCCCTCTCTCTCTTGTGAGAGTATGCACTTCCTGGCAGCATGATTAAAGTGGATTTCACCAAGCAATATTTCCCATCATAATTACCCGAGCGTTAAATGCTTTGACGTCCTTTAAACAAATGGCGACATTGACAAATTTTCAAATTTATCAATTCACCTCTGGCATCCGTTATACTTTCTACCTGATAATTCCTGCGCTTGTTTGTGGCATGAGACAACAAATTTATCATGTCCTAGGTTTTAAAAACCACATTCCCATAAGTACACTCAGAAGACTTTCAAGCTGAAATATTCAAGTCAGAAATTTGCTGACTTATCCCATGCATGTTCTCAGCAATAACAGTTATCCATTACACATTGCGATATTATTAACAGATGCAATCTTTTCGTGAGTTTCTCTAGCCTAAATAAATCGTCATTTATTCACATTGACAAAAGTCAAGTTCTTCAAGTCTTCCTTCATGATTTTCTTTTGTCTCTTTACTAATCCCTTGTGTGAGCCCCAAACTAAATTCATTCGATTCCCTTCCAACAACTCTTCTGAGATCTTCATTACAGTTCCTTTACACTCTCAAATTCTATCAAAGGTCTCAGCAACCACTGTTTTTCCCATGCGTGTTCTTAGCAATAAAAGTTATCCATTACACATTGCGATATTATTAACAGATGTAATCTTTTCATGAGTTTCTCTAGTCTAAATAAATCGTCATTTATTCACATTGACAAAAGTCAAGTTCTTCAAGTCTTCCTTCATGATTATCTTTGGTCTCTTTACTAATCCCTTGTGCGAACCCCAAACTAAATTCATTCGATTCCCTTCCAACAACTCTTCTGAGATCTTCATTACAGTTCCTTTACACTCCCAAATTCTATCAAAGGTCTCAACGACCACTATTTTTACACAACGATGCTAAATGGTACTCAATTTTCCTCCAATATCTCATTATGTGGCCAAGGCTGTCTTTGTTCCAGTAAGGAAAACATCTTTTCATTCTCTGTTGTGAATTTTACCATTCAGAGAAGATTTCAAATTAGCCCTCTCTCTCCGTCTTGTGAAAGTATGCACTTCCTGACAGCGTGATTAAAGGGGATTCCAGCAAGCAATGCTTGCCAACATATTAGTCACGTGATGAATGCTTTGAAGTCCTTGACATAAATGATGAGACTGACAAATTTTCAAATTGATGAATTCACCTCTGGCATATGTTCAACTTTCTTACCAGAAACTCTCTTCGCTTGCTGGTGGCATGAGATAACCAATTTAGCATCTCCAAGGTTTTAAAAATGATGCTCCCATAAGTACACTCAGAATATTTCTAAGCTGAAACATTCAAGTGAATCATTTACAGACCATCCGCTGAGAAAGCAAACGAAATAGGAAATTCTGAGACACGCACTTTTCGTTCCTTCATGCCACCTTAATGTACATGCCCAGAACTTTTAAGGCGGATGAAGCTCAAAAGATGCCAGACATGAAGTGCCCACTTTGAAAACGTTTTAAGTTCGCCATTTATCTTTGATAAGTCACTAGATTATTTATCTGACTCAAATTACAAAGGCAGATTAGGTTTCCTTGATTCCTTTGGAATGAACATTTCTGAAATCATATTATCCAGACAGTAGTAGGGGTTACTTTGCCATCTTCATGAGGAAGTTCAAAAATGTTTTCCATTGACAGACCATGCACGACCGCCACAACAACTTAACTTCAACACTGTCTGACAGAAGTTCAAAACAACTGCTAATGCACAGCAAAGACACACTTGCCTAAAACAGCTTTAATTTATATTTGCCTTTCTAAATACCACTATCAAACTTCAGTTTTCTCTTTGTATTTCATTCTATTCTATACTTCAAACTCCACTGCATGTTTAGAACAATACCCACAAACCGTGAAATTTAACTTGAGTTAAGCATTCTCCGTTCCTCATAAAACAATATAAATGAAATCCGTTCTTTCAAAAGTTAAACCCACTCACATTCGCTGGTTGGTCAACTGTCGCTCCAGATGAGATCAAAAGCGAACAAACTTCTGAATGACCGTTTTGGGATGCCACATAGAGAGGAGTTGCACCATTCTACAAACACACAAAACGCACTTTCCAATCATTACAGAAACACCAGTCAGCCATGATTACTCGCTGAAAACTCTAACCTTCCCCCTGATAATTCCCACATGTTCTCATGCAGAAGAACACACAACATCCCAAGTCCAAAATTAGGCCCTTATATTTCCAACTGGACTCAATGTAGCATAATCAACAGGCTTCAGGCATATGCAATCCCATGGGTGTTCTCAGCTAAAAAGTTATCCATACACATTGCGATATCATCAACAGTTGGAAACCTTTCACTACATCGTCGGCAATGCAATCATATCACACAGTAGCGGCCTGTCTTTTTTTGGCGTAAAAATTTTTGCCTTCTGTCTGTACGCTTGCTATACTAAAGCATTGGGGAGTTCATTCTCTGTTTGTCTGTAGGAATGCCTAGGGCGGAAAATCTTTGTTAATGGCGCATCGTAAGCCCTTCAGAGAGCAGCCTTACTTGCAAAGAAGGGATCGGCCACGCCATAGTTAACGCTCCAGTCCTTGTCGCCGACCTCAAAGAGATTTTTTGGATCAAGGAAAAACTCTCCATCCTCTGTTAATGGCCAGAGAGAGCCTTCGTAGATCCCACAACACGCAAAGCTAACAGGAAACGCTCGAAAAGCAGCGCTACATATGCCTCCAAAGGCCCGAAAACAACCATGACGATCTGGTGCCTTCTCTCTCGATCAGCCAAGCCGCCATCCTTTCCCTTGTCTTTCCGCTCTTTACTGGCGTTGTGACCCTCAAAAATCGTTGCTTTTTCTTGGAACTATACTCTTGTCCAGGCAAAAGTTGCCTGGCAAACAATTGCCCTCAGTTCCAGTCTTTTTAGACGGATTTACACCAGTTCACAGCATCCCAGGGACAGAAAAGGGTGCAATCATGATATCATCTCGTTTTCACGTAGGGCATTGGATCGAGGTGGACTGTTCGCTATGGAAGGATATATTGAGGAGCTATGAGTTACTCAAGAAGGAGAGAGATTTGAGATCGTTTCCCGTTCCTGTGCTAGATTCAAGAAGAACGTCGTAGTGTTCTTGTTGTTCTAGACAAGGACTTGAAGTTCGTTGACTCTAACTGCCAGTGTACAGGTGGACTGAACGCTTGTGCGCACGCTGCTGGCGTCCTGATTCTGGTTGCACAACTGTGAGGGAATATCCGTGTTCAGGAGGAATGCTCTGGAGATGAAGCAGAGAGATCTGAGGTCGAAGAATCGGACAAAGAGAATGATCTTTCTTGTACGTTAAAAGCGCGTGCTTGGGGCTGCCTGCAGAAAAGAGGAAGGTCACCGCAACGGATCCCATGGAGACCTTAAGCCTCAGGCGACCTTCTCTTTGGGAGAACTTTAGTGCTGTTGACTCTCCTTGTTTAGCGCAGGAACGCACAGTGCGGCACGCGGATGTGCAAATTGTTTTGAAAAGCACGGAGCAGCTGTCAAAGGAGTCAGGGCAAAAGATGGCAGTCCTAACTTACGCTGCCAGTCTCATTGGCAATGGCTCTGTTGCATCAAACACTGGTAGCAGTAAAATTGACAGTGATAATCCTGTTCTATTGCAAGTGTCACCTTTCAACCACCTGCGCCCCAAACCTCTCCTGTCAACTAGATTTGCTTCCCTTTGGAACGTGCAGCAAGCCGTCCAAGACAAGCCCTCAACTGAAGATCTGCATGAGTGGACAACCCTCTTTATGACCCTCCTGTCTGATGTCGATAAGGAGCCTGTAGAGGAAGGCACATGTGGACAAGCCTCTAGCAACAACTAGTATCTTGAGCGAGTATGTTGCATTACTGCATCAAAAATGGGAGTGATTTTTTCGAGGAGATGAGATATCCAGTCACAAATTCTGTACATGGCACCCCAACGAGCCTTCCATCTATCCGGCTTGGCAGAGACAAAGAGTCAATTGGAGTTGAGCTGTATCAACAGTGTTTTCCCGACAGAGAAGTTACCGAAGTAGGGCTGATCATTCACCCTGAAAAGCCCTGGCTTGCTGCTTCACCTGATTGTCGTGTGCGGGATCCATCATGCACACCCCAAGAAGGGCCGATGGAAGTTAATGTTTGCTTGCAACAACGGACACCCCTGGATCACTGCTGCTGCTGGAAAGGATGTACATGTATGTTTAAAGGTCGTTGATGGTCAAGTCAAGTTTAACACCAGCTACAAATACTACTATCAGATTCTGTGTCAGATGACATGCACCAATCTGACCTGGTGTGACCTTGTTGTGTATTCTGCCAATGATATCTATTGCGAGAGGATTTCGTTCAACAAAGATGTTTGAAAGGTTTGTGAAGAGAAGGCGAAGAAGTTTTCTTGATGTGTATCTTCCTAAAATCCTTTATCCCAATAAATAAAGACACACTTATTTGTCAAATGAGGGCACATGTTACTGCACTTTTCAGAACGAAATTCTATATTTAGCAAATCTCCTCAGACAGCATGGAAGTTTATGGACACATTATATCTCTTCTACTTCAGGCGTTCACATTTTTTCTTTCAAAAATATCTTTACTAAGTTATGCAAACCAAGCACACATTACTATGTTTTGTCACGATTGCTGGGACAAGTGTTACACTGTCCCCTTTTGTTTTTCTTTAGGGTGTTTGTAAAAGTGCAAAGGTATCATGAACAATGGCAATGTACTGAAGCATTTCATTACATTGCAATAAAACAATGTGTAAAAATTGGAAGATAAAACTACATGGTTACTTCATGGTTGTGATTGTTGACACAATGGTGGGCCAAAGTTTGTGAGCACAGCAACAACTTTCACAATGTCAGAACACAGCTTTGACTCTGCCAACTTGATGGGAAGCTTTTTTCTGAGGACATTAAAAGTTTTCATTCTCCCTATTGCATTTTGAACGACAATGCGACAGTTGGCAATGCGGCAATTTCTCGCGACTTCCTTTGCTCTCATTTGTCGGTCAGCTTCCTTGAACGGGAGGAGCACTAATGATAATCCACGTGGCTGCAGGTCAGCTCCCGTGAGGGGGAATCGTTTGTTGGCCATAATCAAATCACCTGGGTCCAATAGATCCAGGAGGCCACTTCTCCGGGTAATAGCTGGGTCACTAATTGCGCCGGGAAAACCATCAGACACAAATGACACATAGCCAGTAGATGTGACACCAACAAGAATCTTAAAGGTATATTAACCTTTATAATCAGAGTAAGTCTGTGTTAGCTGATAACAAGGATGACTTCTCCATGCCGACCTCAAAACAATCGATGATCACATGACACTTCCTGTATTCTTCATCACTTTGAAAAGCAGGAGGGTGATGTTGAAACACTTCTTCTTGCTTTGGCCAAATCAAAAGTGGAGCAAGCTCCAAGCTGAGAAATCTTATCCAAGTTGATAAAATATAAGACACCTGGGACTCGCTCAACAATCCATACATATCTGCTAGCATATCCTCACTCAAGGCGTGACGCAAGAACATTAGCATGAAGTGAAACTCCTCTGCATGAGACAAATATGTTGGTCACCCAAGCTTCCCAGATCCAGCAGGTTTATTAGCTGAAGATGAGCTTGAAGAGCAGATGTACAGCACATTGAGTCACAGTTTAATGTAATCCAGAAGCAATTCAAACAGTTTGTATGACCACAAGCTAGTGTAAAATTTAAATTGTTCAGGATTGTCCGCAACTTGATCAAGATGAAAGCCACTTCCCCGCCTGTTATTGGCTTCGTGAAACTTGGAAGCATGATTTTTCAATCATTCGTGGTAACTCTTGAGTGCCTCAAAAGACAAGTCTTTCAAATGTTGAGGCTGGAAAAGAATGACAGGCGGACACGCCTTGGGCTGAATACCAGCAACGGGCTTACGACAGGTCTGCGAATGATGATGCTCCATAGGGCACTTATGGCAGAGGGTAAGTGTCATGTTTAAATTTTACAGGATAAGGCTGTGCTCTTGTCCTGCGTTTCTCATGAAAGTGTAAACTGCACACAGCAGTATTCTTGGTCACTTTCTCCAGCGGGAGATCCTTTTGATTTACGTGCGACACCCAGAGTTGACGATCTGACTTATTCAGAGGAAAAACGTGGAATGAAAGATGTTGACCATACACAACATCGCCTCATCTCGAGCTGCATCCAGCAGCACAGCGATAATCCTGTCCTCCCATTTCTCTCCCTTGAAGTGCCTATGACAATGATCCAAGTGAACAAACAAGCTCTTCAAGTCCAGCAACAACTACAGTAGACTCTGAATGCACTCAGTCGATTTTGTCCGGAGTGAGTCCCAAGGTCAGTTTATGTACCTCGTACCCAGATGATTTGAGAACTGATCTATGGTCAGCTCGTGGCTAGTTCTTGCAGGACCGCTGCAGCTTGTTGCACATGTTGCAACTTGGAAAATCGTCAGGTGAGTAGACAAATTGGTGCCTTAGTCAGTTTCTTCTCATGCAACACTGATTGTATTTTTTGCCTCTTTTCGGCAAGGCGGGATCTCCAGACCGTCTCCGTGAATGGCTTCAGGTGGACAAACGGTGGAGCTTACGATAACTGATGCGCTCTTTTCCCGCGTGACTCGCCATTGCTACAAGGGACTGAAGTGAAAGCCCAAAAGACAAATCACTAAGACTCAAGACCGGATGAAGGCAAAACACTTTGAAAGTTTGAAACTTGGACAGCCCGTAGAGTACACTCAACAAGGCTCAGTAGAACAGGCTACTCAGTAGTACTGCGTGCCTACCATCTGGTGTGTTCTATTCATCAGATCAGTAGGTCTATGCAATCATACCTGAAGGCGGCGGCATGATCAAGGAATCATGGCACCTGAGGGAAGGGCCTTAAGGCGTGCAGAGCCTGAAGGCCCCACCCAAAGGCGCCATGTACCCTTGACCATGGCCTTAGCCTGAAGGTATGATTTGGGTTCATACAGGCTTTGTTTCACTTCAAACAAAAACGTTGTTGCAACATGTTGCAAGAAAGACTCGATCAAACCATTGAGATTGCACAGTCTCTGCTTCACTTGTTTCACTTCAATAGAAACAAACCCAAACACAGCTGCAAGAAGCATTGCAGATGATTAGTGCTTTCATGTCTAGTCACGTGGGTGTTTATGCTTGGTGTTTATAGGCTGTTTATGCTGAGGGTTCATGCAAAGCTTGAGCATTGACGTCCGTGACACAAATGGAGAGATTCACAAATTTTCAAATTCATCAATTCACCTCTAGCATCTGTTCAATTTTCTACCGGAAAATTTCTGCGCTTGCTGGTGGTATGAGAAAACAAATTAGCCTGTCCGAGGTTTTAAAAATCACGCTCCCGTAAGTACACTCAGAAGACTTCCAAGCTGAAATATTCAAGTCAGAAATTTGCTGACTTATCCACTGAGAAAGCAAACGAAATAGGACAATGTAAGACACGCACTTTTCATCCCTACATGCCACCTAAATGTACAAGCCTGGAACTTTTAAAGCGGATGAAGCTCAAAAGATGCCAGACATGAAGTGCCCACTTTGAAAACTTTGTAAATTCGCCATTTACCGTTGATAAAGCCACCGGATTGATCACCTGACTCAAATTACAACAGCAAACTAGACTTCCTTGATTCCTTTTGGAATGAACATTTCTGGAATTATACAGACAGTAGTAGGGGTTACTTTGCCATCTTCATGGTGAAGTTCAAAAATGTTTTCCATTGACAAACCATGCACAACTGCCTCAAAAAACTTTACTACAACACTGTCTGACACAAGTTCAAAACATTGGCTAAAACAGCTTTAAATTACATTTGCCTTTCTAACTACCGCTATCAAACTTCAGTTTTCTCTTTGTACTTCATTCTATTCTATACTTCAAACTCCACTGCATGTTTGGAACAACACCCACAAAACCATGATATTTAACTTGAGTCAAGCATTCTCGGCTCTACATAATACAATTTGAATGAAATCTGTTCTTTCAAAAGCGAAACCCACTTACATTCGCTGATTGGTCAACTGCCGTTCCAGATGAGATCAAAAGTGAACAAACTTCTGAATGACCATTTAGTGATGCCACATAGAGAGGCGTTGCACCGTCCTGCAAACACATAACGCACTTTTCAATCATTACAGAGTCACAAGCCAGCCATGGTTACTCACTGAAAACTCTAACCTTCCCCCTGATAATTCCCACATGTTCTTGTGCTGAAGAACACACAACATCGCAAACCAAAATCAGGCCCTTATTTCCAACTCCACTCAATTCAACAAATCCACACGCTTGGGACATTCAAATGCGTGTTCTTGGCCAAAAAAGTTATCCATTACACATTGCGATATTATCAACAGATGCAATCTTTTCAGTAGTTTACTTGTCTATGAAAATAGTCATTTATTCACATTCACACAAGTCAAGTTCTCTTCAAGTGATCCTTCATGATTTACTTTAGTCTCTTTACTAATCCCTTTTTGGAAACCCACAACTAAATTCATTCAATGGCCTGTGAAAAACTATTCTGAGATTTTCTTTACAGTTCCTCTACACTCTAAATTCTACCGAAGTTCTCAGCTACCATTGTATTTACACAACAATGCTGAATGATGCTCAATTTTCCTCCAATATCTCATTATGTGGCCATGGCTCTCTATGGTCCAACAAGGAAAACATCTTTGCATTATCTGTTGTAAATTTTATCCTTCAGAGAAGATTACAAATTAGCCTTCCCACTCTCTCTCTTGTGAAAGTATGCACTTCCTGACAGCGTGATTAAAGGGGATTCCAGCAAGCAATGTTTCTCCGCATGATTAAAATGATCAATTCATCTCTGGCATCACATTCCGAGAAATACTCTCAGAATATTTCTAAGCTCAAATATTCCAGTGAAACGTTTACAGACATATCTGACAGCACACGAAATAGGACAACCTGATACCCACACTTTTCACTCCTTCATGCCACCTACATGTACATACCCAGAAATTTTAAGGCGGATGAAGCTCTAAAGATCCCAGAGATGAACTGCCCACTTTGAAAACGTTGTAAGTTTGCCATTTACCGTTGTTAAAGTCACTAGATTGATCATCTGACTCAAAGTACAAAAGCAAATTAGGTTACCTCGATTCCTTTGGAATGAACATTTCAGGAAATATCTACAGACAGTACTAGGGGTTACTTTGCCATCTTCATGGTGAAGTTCAAAGATGTTCTCCATCGACAGACCATTCAGGACCGCCTCAAAAACTCAACTACAACACTGTCTGACACAAGTTCAGAACAACTGCTATATCACAGCAAAGACGCACTTGCCTAAAATAGCTTTAATTTATATTTGCCTTTCTAAATACCACTATCAAACTTCAGTTTACTCTTTGTATTTCATTCTATTCTATACTTCAAACTCCACTGCATGTTTAGAGCAATACCCACAAACCATGATATTTAACTTGAGTCGATCGTTCTCCATTCCACATATTACGATTTAAATGAAATCCGTTCTTTCAAAAGTTAAACCCACTCACATTCGCTGGTTGGTCAACTGCCGTTCCAGATGAGATCAAAAGTGAACACACCTCTGAATGACCATTTTGGGATGCCACATAGAGAGGTGTTGCACCGTTCTGCAAATACACAAAACGCACTTTCCAATCATTACAGAAACACAAGCCAGCCATGGTTACTCGCTGAAAACTCTAACCTTCCCCCTGAGAATCCCCAGATGTTCTTGTGCAGAAGAACACACAACATCCCCAGTCCAAAATCAGGCCCTTGTATTTCAGACTGGACTCAATGTATCATAATCAACACGCCTCAGATATATGCATTCCCATGCACGTTCTTAGCAAAAAAGGTATTGATTACACATTGGGATATTATCAACAGATGGAAACTTTTCACTACTCCTGAGTTTCTCTAGTCTATGAAAAATTTATTCACATTCACACAAGTCAAGTTCTCTTCAAGTTTTCCTTCATGATTATTTCACTTTAGTCTCTTTACTGATCCCAAAACTAAAGTCATTCAATTATCTTCCAACAACTCTTCTGATATCCCTTTTTTAGAGTTCCTTGACACACTAAATTCTACCAAAGTTCTCAGCTACCACTGTATTTATTTTTAAATTATCGTTTCACACAACAATGCCTAATGATACTCAATTTTCCTCCAATATCACATTACATGGCCATGGTCGCCTATGGTCCAACAAGGAAAACATCTTTTCGTTTTCAGTTATAAATTTTACCGTTCAGAGAAAATTACCAATTAGCCCTCTCTCTCTCTCTCTCTCTCTCTCTCTCTCTCTTGTGAAATTATGCACTTCCTGGCAGCGTGATTAAAGGGGATTCCAGCAAGCAATGTTTCTCAGTATAATTACCAAAGCAATGAATGCTTTGACGTCCTTAACACAATGGCGAGATTGACGAATTTTCAAAATGATCATTCATCTCTGGCATATGTTCAACTTTCTACAGGAAAATTTCTGCCCTTGCTGGTGGCATGAGACAAGAAATTTAGCATATCCGAGGTTTTAAAAATGACGCTTCCATAAGTACACTCAGAATATATCTAAGCTGAATATTCAAGTGAATCGTTTACAGATATATCCACGAAAAAAGCAAACGAAATTGGACAATCTCATACCCAAACCTTTCGCTCCTTCATGCCACCTACATGTACATACCCAGAAATTTTAAGGCGGATGAAGCTCTAGAGATCCCAGAGATGAACTGCCCACTTTGAAAACGTTGTAAGTTTGCCATTTACCGTTGTTAAAGTCACTAGATTGATCATCTGACTCAAAGTACAAAAGCAAATTAGGTTACCTCGATTCCTTTGGAATGAACATATCAGGAAATATCTACAGACAGTACTAAGGGTTACTTTGCCATAGTAGCATAGGGAAGGGGAGTTCTGGCGCACTTTCTGTTAAACCCAGTCAAACTCTGTGAGCTTCTGTTATGCTAACGCTAGATCACAGAAATTAACAGGAGGTTAACAGAGCTTCTGTTAAATCAAGTCAAACCCTGTGAGCTCCTGTTATGCTAACGGTAAACCACAGAGATTAACAGAGCTTCATCGAAAATTCTGCGAAAGCCCGTCAAACAGGTATAACGGGAAACTACCCAATCAAACCCCGGTAAATCCACAGTCAGATCCCGACGTCGCTGCAACTAGATGCCCCCTTCACCGATGCCTCGACAAGGCAAGACGACGCCTAAAAGTGTTCAATGGCATTGAATAAATCTAGCACTGCAGCTGTACACTGTGGTTCGGGGGTCAAAGGTCAGTGGAACGCCGTTTCATGTGGAGCTGCTGACATATAAAAGCTCTTTGTTTACCATGGTTTACATGAAGTTACAGCATGAGTGGATGTGGCTGGATGGATAGGTTGCGTGATTTCCATTTCAGTCCTTGCCGGAATTGTTGTGGGTTCGAATCCCACTTGAGAAAAAAATGTATACTGGTATCAAAAACGCAAAGGCTTTTTTTCGGTTATATAATAAAGAGAAAAAAAATGAATACGTCAACGCAATTTACAATCAAACGTGTCAGACGGATAATTCCAAACTGGTTTTTCCTCGAGAAGACTCGGTGCTCTGCGCTCACGAAGAAAAGGTCGCAGTGTAAGTTTACAGCTCATGTGAACGGTCTTTGCAAGCGACACCAACCGAAGCCTCCCATGACCGAAGACTACTTCGACGGCTTCAAATGGTTGTTCCGAGGCAAGCCTGAGAAGAAGCCTTACCAACCAGCTTACACCTTAGCCGACAGAGCATTCAATGGCTATGACAAAGGGTACAGTATTCGCGTTGCAAAGCGTGTGAAAGATCCAGCGACGTACTTGGCGATGAAGAAGAAAGACCTTGCACGGCTCCTGCGGGCCAAACTCGCCGAGCTGAAGAACATTAAGGTCTTGGCCACGGTTCAGGTTGAGTTCATCAAGTCAGTGAGCAAGGAGCCTTCAGAGCCGGCGCTGCACATGAAATAGAACCCTTACATGATCATGAACGGTGCAGAAGTAGAAGACGCGATAGCTGGTATGATCAATGATATTACTGAGAGAATCGCGAACTATCAGCGAGAAGGCTCTGGCTGGGTCTTTAACAAGCTGCTGGGTTTCTGGCTAAGTGTGCAAAAGCATGATCCGCTTAGAGGCTCCTCCTACATGGAGATCCCCTCGAAGGTGCGAAACACTAAGGCCGTCATCAACATTCAGAACAAGGACAACAAGTGCTTCCTATGGAGTGTGTTGGCGGCTTTACATCCAGTGGAAAAAAACCCCCAGTGCGTATCCAAATACAAGCCATATGGAAACGAACTGAACTTTGACGGGATTGAGTTCCCCGTGGCTCTCAAGGACGTACCCAAGTTTGAGAGGCAGAATGAAATCTCTGTTAACGTCTTCGGCTACAAGAATGGTGTGCATCCGTTGCGCACCACAAAAGAAGACTATGAGAAACACGTTGACCTTCTCTACATCGCCAATGATGAGAACAGCCACTACTGCTACGTCAAGAACTTCAACAGTCTGATGTTTCAGTATAACAAGAAGCATGGGAGGAAGTACTTCTGTAAGCATTGCCTGCATGCATTCAGCCGTGAAGATCTGCTAACACAGCACAAATCAGAGTGTATAGAAATCAATGGCACTCAGAAGACCATACTTCCAAAAGAAGGGAAGAACACTTTGGAGTTTTTCAACTACTGCAGGGGTTTGAAGGCTCCTTTCACCATCTATGCTGATTTCGAGTCCATCACTGAACCGATCGAGCATGGTGAGAGAGACCCAAAGAAGTTGTTCACCGATGGTTATCAGCATCACGTCCTGTGCAGATATGCCTACAAGATGGTCTGCATAGCTGATGAGTACACCACAGCCACGGTCGTGTACCGTGGTGAAGACTGTGTCGTTCACTTCCTCCAAGTGATGAAGAAGGAGAAGAAACGTATGCAGTGGATCCTGAAGAACGAGAGAAAGTCATTACAGATGACTCCTGAGGATGAGGAGAGATTCAGAGCTGCCACGCATTGTCACATCTGCGCGGGGAACTTACTCACCAAAAAAGGTGACGACAGAGTTCGAGACCATTGTCACCTCACTGGTAAATTCAGGGGAGCAACCCACAGGAAATGCAACCTGGAGTTCAAGTGCCCGAGTGAAACTCCGGTTGTGTTCCACAATCTCCGCGGGTATGATTCACACTTGATCATGCAACACCTTGGTGAGTGCGAGGATGACATCACCTGCATTCCAAACGATATGGAGAAGTACATTAGTTTCACCATAAGGGAGAGGTACTGGGATAAGAAAGGGGATAAAGAAGTGATAAAAGGTCTGGAGGAATTTGCGGATAGATACTATGATATGAGCAAGGAGGAAAAAGCAGAATATCTCTTAGCATTAGGTAAGAAGACGAACAATGTAGCGTTGTTTGATATGCTGGTTTACGATGTGACAAAAAAGCGGATGAAGCGCTTTGTTTGTAGGTATCTTGAGGAAAGGAAATGTTTCTATGAGGCTTTCCATGACTTTGTACAAGAGGAAGGTCTTGAGGTTAGTGACCAGGTGTGGAATGCTTTGAAATCAGAGAGGGAGGTGAGCCTCTCATCGAGCTTGAGGTTTATCGACAGCCTACAGTTCATGAACTCCTCTCTCTTGAACCTAGTGAATAACCTGAAAACTTCTCTCTTTGTATTTCATTCCATTCTCTATTTCACACTGCACTGCATGTTTCGAACAACACATACAAACCGTGATTTTTAACTTGAGTCAAGCATTCTCCGCTCTACGCAATAAATTTTCAATGAAATCCGTTCTTTCAAAAGTGAAACCCCCTCACATTCACTGGTTGGTCAACTGCTGCTCCAGATGAGATCAAAAGTGAACACACCTCTGAATGACCGTTTTGAGATGCCCCATAGAGAGGTGTTGCACCAGTCTGCAAACACACAAAACGTACTTTCCAATCATTACAGAAACACAGGTTCACTTATGGACACCCACTGAAAACTCTGACCATCCCTCTGCTATCCCCAGATGTTCTTGTGCAGAAGAACACAAAATGTCCCAAGTCCAAAATCAGGCCCTTATTTCCAACTGGACTCAATAAAAGCATAATCCACACGCTTCGAACATATGCATTCCTATGCGTGTTCTCAGCCAAAAAGTTATCCATTACACATTCTGATATTATCAACAGATGCAACCTTTTCACTAGTTTCTCTAGTCTATGAAAATTGTCATTTATTCACATTCACACAAGTCAAGGTCTCTTCAAGTCTTCCTTTATTATTTACTTTAGTCTCTATACTAATCCCTTGTGCAAACCCAAAACTAAATTCATTCAATTCCCTTCCAACAACTCTTCTGAGATCTTCTTTAGAATTCCTTTACACTCTAAGTTCTACCAATGTTCTCAGCTACCACTGTATTTATTCTTTAATTATCATTTCACTCAATAATGCTAAATGACACTCAATTATCCTCTAATATGCCATAAAGTCTCTTTGGCTGTTCATTTTCCGACAGGGAAAGAATGTTTTTGCATAGCTTTGTAAATTTCACCATTCAGGTTAGATGGCAAATAAACCCCCTCTGTCTCCTGTTAGCGTATGCACTTCCTGACAGTGTGATTAAAGTGGATTCCTGCAAGCAATGTTTGCTGGCATAAATAGTCCCGTTTTCTATGCCTTGATGTGCTCCACAAACATGGTGAGATTTACAAATTTTCAAAGTGAGTGTTCAGTCATACACAACCCCACAGAGTTTGGCAAAAGCCAGTGACGGAAAAGACGCCTTGTCCTTACCGCCAGGCTGTATTGATAGCCTTAAGCATCCAACCGGTAATGTGCCAAATCACACCTAAGACTAGCCCAAATAGCGCAACGCATGACATAACATGCCCTCCTCTGTGAGTCTGCGACTCAGGAGCGGACGATACAAAACACATGATTGAAAACACATGATACTTGCTGACTCAAGAATACTCATAACATGCCTTCCAACTCTACCAAAAAATACTACAAACCTACATATATTTGTGCTTGTGATGTTCATCTTTGTCAAGCTGGATGAACAAATAATCTAACAAGATGCCTGTTCCTCCAATAAACTCAGCCACCTTCCGTCTTCACAAAATAGCTCCTTCCTCTTTTATCCACCCCAATGGCTTCAGCTATTTCCTCCCATCGTTTAGTTGTAGGATGCTGAACCCAGACCACTGCCCCTATTGCCAGCGGTGACAAGGGTTTGGCACGTGCGTCGTAGCGTTTCTTTGCTTTCGCTCTCAAAGTCATTGCCTTTTGGTCCACTTTCTCCAATTTCCTCTGCCACTTCTTCTTGAATTGTCGATGAGTCATTAAGTGCAGCCGCATTGGGCATCCATAGACTAACTACGCTGGACTGAGGCCATGCTCATGCGGGATGTTCCTGTACTCAATTATGGTCTCTTGAAACGCATCCATGTTCAAGTTCCCATTAGGTAAAGTTTTACCGATCAGTGACTTTATAGCTTTCACAGCAGCCTCTGGTGCACCGCTCACTTGATGATGGTGCTGACTGCTAGGTGTATGGCGAATGCCCCATTCTTCACAGAAGTCCTTAAATGCTTTTGATGCGAACTGCGGTCCACCATCCGTGGTCACTTTTGTCGGTACACCCTTATCAGTAAACCGGTGTTTGAGCAGATGAGTGACTAAGTCTGAGGATGCAGATCGCGCGCATGTGGCCACAACTGGCCAACCAAAAAAACTGATCTATTAGGAGTAAGAATGTCTTTCCTGATAAGTTGAATAGATCCACTGTCACACTTTCAAACGGCCTTGATGGCTGTGCGTCCTGCATTAGCGGCTCCACGGGGAGAGATGGCAGCCTTTGAGCGCATGCATTGCAGCTGCGAACTACGTTCCGTACGTCATTAGTTATACCCGGACAATAGAGGACTTGCCGTGCACAACGTAGTGTCCTGTCCTGGCCTTGGTGGGAAGTGTGTAGTTGTTTTGTGACCTCCCTGCGCAAAAGTTTTTGGTATGATCATTCACGAGCCCCACAGCACAATGTCATCCTCGACCGACAGGTCGTGCCTCCTGTCCTAGTAGGGATGAATAGCTCGTTGTAGCTTGTCACTTTTACATGGAAAGCCATTGCGAACCACTTCTTTGAGTTGGCTGTACTCATAATCCTTTCTTCCTTCAGATGCCACACATTCCACTCTGATGTCCTCAATAACTGCTTTGCCAGTCTCTGCGTCGGTTAAGGCCAACAACTGTAGCACCTGATTGAATTGATCCACTTCATTCTCTCCTTCCAAATCCTCCTCTGTTGGCTCTTCTGTCAGATAACGTGAGAAACAGTCAATCACCTAGTGCTCTACCCCTGATCTCCATACTGCCTTAAGCTGATATGCCGCCAGCTTTTCCTTTAAGTGAACGATCCGCAGAGGGGAGAGTTCGTCCAGGTTCTTGGAGTTTATGATGGGAACAAGTGGACGGTGGTCGATGATAATCTCTTCATCAGCTCCAGCCAGAAACAGGTGCG
This sequence comes from Nicola tetela, assembly GCA_028565695.1. Lineage (NCBI taxonomy): Eukaryota > Metazoa > Porifera > Calcarea > Clathrinida > Clathrinidae > Nicola > Nicola tetela. The sequence continues at coordinate 17,340 of JAOWAW010115532.1, forward strand.
CTTTCTTATCTGCCCAGACTACCGCCAAGAGCTCTATCTCCATGGCCGAATATTGTGCCTCTGTGAGGCTGACATGGCGTGAATTGCACTGTAACAATCTCCACCAGCCATTCTCCTATTGTTGCCACACTGCCATCCCGAGTTCTCTTGTTTGCGGAGCATCTGTCTTTATCCGCACTGGGCTCCTCCAATTATAGTTTGCCAGCACTCGTGGGCTTGAAAATTCTCCTCTCATCTCCTTAAATGAACGCCGGTGTACTTCCTCCCATACGAAGACCGAGCTAGGTGATTGAAGTGGCCTGAGTGGGCTTAGAAGCACCGTGAGATGGGGTGTGAACGCCTCGAACTGTTGAAATAGACCGCAAAATGGCCGTACATCTGTTTTACTGTTTGGGAGTGGGAAACGAGCCGGGGCTTGCACAAGCCTTCACTGACTGTATAACCGTGCCTGTCCAGTCGAAATCCACAATAGTCCACCACCGGCGCCGCGAAAACAAACTTTTTGGGGTGTAATGTTATGCCACGCTCTGCACACCGCTGCAGAACCTGCCGCACTCTGTCAACATGTTTCTGCAGATTAGCATCATACATGAGTACGTCTTCAACGATTTTGACCAAATTCTCTATTCCCGCTAGTGCCTTGTCAGTGCAGCAATTGTGCTCATCTCCCGCTGATACCAGGCCCTTAGCGCTCCTCCTGAAACGGAACACGCCCCATGGGGTCATGAATGTAGTAAGCTTCAAGCTGCTCTCATCCAGCGGGATCTGCCAGTACCTGTGCCTTGAGTCCAGTGTTGTGAAGTACTTCATGCCAGCTGGTATTCCTGCCACTATCTCCCGCAGTACTTGGCTGGGATAAACAGGGCGTTGCACAAATTTGTTCAGACCTGTCAGGTCCACCGTAATTCGCGGTTCACTGCTATTCCTCTTTGATACCACCACCATGGGGTAGCACCACGACTAGCTTTCACCAACCGGTACCTTCTCAACGACCCCTTTCTCAAGCATCAACTGCAGTTGTTCCTGCACTGCTTCGCGCCAACAAAATAGGGTGCTGCGTGGCTTGAAGTGATCGCACGGCACCGCATCGCTAGATAAGTCAGTATGTATTTCTGGTCCAGTCATCACCATGAAGGGCTTTTCCGTAAACACTTCCGCGAACTCCTCCATCAGGGTGGCCCTTACGGTGTCCAGATTCTCTGGTGTAGGTTTGGGAGGATGGCGCGGGACCTCTAGCTGTACATTGACCGACAAAGCGTTAGCACTCCTCTTCTTTTGACAGTGAGGCCAATCGGGCTCAAGCAACCCAAACTTAATGCAGGAGTCCCGGCGAAGCAGTGAGACATTCAGTTTCTCGAACACATGCAAAACGGTACTGCATGATCTGCCGTTGAGCGTCAGCTTGGCGTCGAACACACCGAGCAGCCCAAGATCACCTCCGTTCGCAGCCACTGTTGTCCGTTCTTTCAGGAGCACTTTCGGTTTTGGCTTCAATCGCTCAAAGTCAGCTTTCGCCACAGCGTCAACTTCTGCTCCGGTGTCCGGAAGCCACTTCAAATTGGCTTGTGCTCCTGTCATGTTGTCATGCTGCACTGCGATCGTCACCATTCGTTCCATCGTGTCCCGTGCTTCGGCTCTGCCGAGGAACATGTATCCAAGAGCAGCTAAGTCAGCACGTGTCGCGGGCAGACTATCCTCTTGAGCTTCCATCACCTGTGCGACGACTTTCTGCTGGCATACAGCCGCGAAGTGTCCCCCCGTGTTACACCTCCGACAAACTTTTCCTTGAGTCTTGCACTTTTCGCGCGGGTGGCTACCGACCCCGCAGTAAATCCACCTGCCTTGCGGGACCTTCGACACTTGCTTCTTATAAGATGACTTCGCCACAGCGTGCATGACACCGTGTGCACCTGTTTCTGAGAGACACGCTTCTGTTTCCCGTGACGATTCTAGCGACTTGCAAATGTGTAATACTTTCTCCAAGTCCAGGTGGTCTGCGTAGCTCTTCGCAAGCACGCGCTGCTGCATAGTCTTGTCTTCTAGACCGCAAATCAAACGGTCTCTGATTCTCATCTCTTCCGCAGTGGCACCATGGCCGCAGGGACGCAAACAGTGACGGTAGAGGAGATCGCCATCTTCGATGGCACAGGCGTCTTCTAGGCACACCAGAGCAGCCACATATTGCTCGATAGTTTCTCCTATCTGCTGGTCCCGGGCGTAAAACATTTTCCTGTCGACCAGTGGACTTCTTCGCTTGCGCACGTACTCTTGAATGTTCTTCACGCCCTTGTTCAAGTCGTCGGATTCGGTCATTTCTAGCCGTCCCGCCTTCCATAACTTTGACCACTCCGGCGCCAGCGCCGACCGTAGTACTGCATGCCGACCAGAAATATCCGGAACTTCCTGCCGAACACAGGTGACGTTGACGTAGTCCGTCCACCGTATTAGCCAGTCGTCAAACTGTACTAGGTCCATGCCCTCAGGACTGGCCAGCACAGGTGTGTCCATTTGCCGCTTAATTTTCCTCCTCCGGTCGTACGGTTCCCCTGTTCTGTTGCAGCGTTCCCTGGGCGGCCTTGCTGACGAACTATGTCCAAGAGCTGCTGTTGCATACCGTGAGTGATTTGCGCAAACCACGGCGGAGCCTCCCTCGTGACCGGTACTGGAGACTGTGTTTCCGTTTCCGCCTCCGAAACGCCTTTCGACGAGGCCGTCTGCCGCATTGTCCTGAGGGTGGCGATGCCTCTTCATGCTGTATAACCCTCTGCAGCCTTTCTATCTCCCCTGTAGGCACTCTCCGTTCTTTAGCAAGGCGACTCTTAGTTCATGACGCTACCACCGTCGACGGTGTCCCATGGACACCTGTTCGCTGCGCCATGTTCAGTCACGTACAACCCCACAGAGTTTGGCAAAAGCCAGTGGCGGAAAAGACGGCTTGCCCTTACCGCTAGGCTGTATTTATAGCCTTAAGTATCCAACCGGTAAAGTGCCAAATAACACTTAAGACTAGCGCAACTAGCGCAACGCATGACATAACAGTGAGCAATATTAATTTTATCTGTGGCATCTGTTCAGCTATACATCTGAACATTTCTGCGCATGCTGGTGGCAAGAAGCGACAAATTAAGCCTGTCCAAGGTTTTAAAAATAACGCCCCCATAAGTACACTCGGAATATTTCTAAGCTGAAATATTCAAGTGAAACGTTTGCAGGCTATCCGCTGAGAAAGGAAACGAAATAGGACAATCTGAGACATGCACTTTTCGTTCTTTCATTTCACCTACATGTACATGCCCACAACTCTTAAGGCCGATGAAGCTCAAAAGATGCCAGAGCTGAAGTGCCCACTTTGGAAAAGATGTAAAGCTTGCTATTTTGCATTGATATTGAGGATGTTACTACATTAATCGCATAACTCAATTTATCACGACACCATTCAGCCTCCTGGATTCCTTTGGAATGAACGTTTTAGGAAATAATACATTGTAGGGGTTACTTTGCCACATGCATAGTGAAGTTATGAGAGAAGACCAAAAGATGTTTTCCGTTGACAGACCACTCAGGATCGCCTCAAAAAATCAACTACCACACTGTGTGACACAGGTTCAAAACAACCGCCAATTCACAGCAAAGACACACTTGCCAAAAACAGCTTTAATGTACATTTGCCTTTCTTATGACTGCAATGAAATTTCCATTTCCTGTCCGTATTTTATTCAGTAGCTTACTCCACTGTATGTTCATTACAAAACCCACAATCCATCCTATCTAACTTGCGTCAAGTTTTCTCCGCTTTATGTATACAATTTAAATGAAATCCATTCTTTCCAAAGCCAAGCCCACTCAGTGCGCTTTATGCTGCACAAAACTGGCGGTACCACACGCTCTCCAAGTGCGTCTTCAGTAGGCAGGGCATCAGAGTGAGGATGGTGCGTTTGTTTTACCTGTGCTTGTAGACTATGAGGACTGACAAACACTGGCAACGGAAAACTCTAAGTAGAAAGTTTATTTTATTGGCATTTGTCTTACATGCGTATTCAAACCTTTCAGAATGTATGCAAATCAATGCAAAAGTCATGATATGTATTTCAGGGTAGACTTCACAGTTTACCACCCTAGGCACTTGCAATTGTTCATCATGGGCGCTTATTTTGTCTAAGGCATAGTTTGAAACGGCACTTTTTCGGAGCGTGTATACTTAAGCATGGGCATCTACTGGTATTCGGTCAAATACAGGAATCTGTAAACAGGGTCCAGGTATTTTGAGTAATCTTTTATTTGGCTGGCTATTTCACACCCAATTTTCATATTATATTTTGGCTACAATTCCTATTTTCAAAGACCATGGCAACATACTGTTACACACGTCTGAATGGTTTATTTATTTGACTTCTACACAAGCAAAAGGGTGCCTGACAAAAGTGCAATTGCACCTACCACGCTCCTGACGTTCACTGATGCACCGTTACGCAAAAAAACCCGACATATTTGTGTGTGCCCATTCTCAGCTGCCGTTAAAAGGGCATTATCAATCTGAACATACAAAAACAGAACAGAACAAATGGCCTATATGACATTGTATTAGCAATCACGGTAAGTGTCCTTAAGAAATTTCAGAGGGAAAATTACAACCGGGAGTGTGTGAAAGGCTACAGATGAGCGCCGCGACACAATCATTAACCTGAAGTTCTTGCTTTCTATGCACTGAAAGCCATAACAGCCCAGACTGAGCGAAGTCCTCGATCAGAGTGAGAGAGACACACACACAGCCAGAACAATTAGCAACGGAAGACCACAAGAGAGGACAAGAGAGATGGTTTTACAGAGACTACTGAGTTGCAGTATATATAGGCAGTACAGTGTGGCATATCGGCCAGTCGTTGCTCCGGCCTGGCCAGATTTATTATAAGTGACCCTAACATGGTCATTACGGTGCAGTCACAACATAGCCATGCTACTTCCTGCTGCTGAGCTGACCCAAGAGATCATGCAAGAGCTTTGCTCAGTTCACATAATTTTGCTGTGCAATGAACCAATGTTCAGGTGTCTGATAAGTCAAGGACTGCCTGCTGGTTACTTCTACCTCTAATCCACGACACCTAACCGCTTGATTGTATACACAACCACAGAGGACTTGAACTCATGCGCATGCGCACCAGATCGTGTTGTTATTGTTTTAAATTATTTTAGAAAACTGAGCACCAGTTTAAAGGACAACCACAAACAGGCCTGAATAAAGACGCCTCAAGACATGACATGCCAGGAGAAAAAAAGTCGGACTATAGATAAAGTTACTTTACGATCATCAATGCGTTCAAGTTTTAAGGTAAAATACCGTTTGTTGCCTTTGGAGGCAACACAGCCACCTAGGTTGGCGAAGACAACTCAACTGTAGTGCCTGTAGACTCAAACCCGGAATAGAAACATCAAGCAGTACTATTGACTCAGACATTTCGTCGTAGACCCTTCGCCTCACACCATGTACCATACATGGACACCTCAAAAAGAGTGCAGTGGATTGATGGCCTAGCTAGCCTTGCAGTTAAGGGACAGTTCATTATTTATAAGCCAGGGAGTCAGCCAAATTCAAGGGTGGGCCACGTTAATTTCAAATTGCAAAAGGGTTGCGCCAAGCAGTTTTTAAAAGTCTTTAAGGGTGGTTCATGTCCATTTCTAACCTTAAACTTGTTTTTCAGGGACCATTTCGGCCTTCAGCCATCCGCTCCTAGCTCAGTACTGGGGTGGTAAGGGAGGAACACAAGTTATACCCCAGGTCCTGGGTTATAGCTTTAGTTTAAATACTTTTCTACATACAATACGTAGATCTACTTATATCTCCGCCATGTCCCTTCAAACCAACTGTGCATAGTTGTAATAGTTAATTACATGTGTTTAGCTCTGGGTTCCATGTCACAATTCTAGTGAAGTGTTTGTCAGAGATGAAAGTATTATGCTGCAAGGCTAATCAAGAGTTATTTTCTCTCGGAGAGAAAGCACGGTGGGATGAGATGGTGATTTTCGAAAAATTGGAGAAAAGACTCAAAGCTCTGTCTACTCAAGTTCAGACATAAGCAGGTACTGCAGGTTTACAACAGTGCCTGCCATAACTTAACCGCATGATGCGCTGCATGCCCCTGACGCCTTGTACCAGACGGATCGAGGCCGCTATTATGCGTGAGACAGTCACAGTTCTCTCGTAAAACTAGTTCTGGAGCACAGTGCACATCGCGGATCCAGACTCGGGGCTGGGGCACAGGAGCAGGTGACCCTGCCAGTTGTTCCAACTCTTATTTCACCAGCAGAAATTCAAATCAAGGGTTAGGCACTACAAGCATGTTGAGAGGTGTGCAGATCTTCCGAAGAGTGCAGGCTCATTGCAGAAATGATATCTTTCTAGATGGTGCATGATGAAACACCTCAGCCTTATTCCATAACAAATGAGGGTTTAGCAACCTTTGCTTTTTAAAAGGCATGATTACAGACCCCCTTTCAAAGTCTATATATCACCTCATCAGCCCCTACTTGGATCCCCCACTGGAGCATGCCTAAAAGCATGGGTAGCAGAACAGGAGTACATGTACAACTTGCGCAAAAAGAGACTGGATGCCTAGTCCGGTAATATCCGGAGCCTGTTGATGAGCTTCCACATAGGAGACAGCTACGCTACGGCAAGCAATGCAGGAGGAAAGAAAATAGTTGCAGAACCTTGGGTACAGAAGCAGCAATGCCAGAAGAACATGGTTCTTCTCTTGGAGAAGATAATTCCAAGCTGAAAGTGGAAGCCATCTTTCCCCGGCAAACGTATGACCTCTCCTGCAGTTCCTTTGGCATTTTCTGCCTTTATCTGTTGTTTCTGCCAACTCTGCTACCTCGTTTGCTCGTCTTGATCATTTCTTCACTTCCGATATGTTTACATTTGGAAATTGGACTTCGTTTAGTCTTGGCTTTGTTGTTCTCCTAATCCAGTTTTTGTTTCTTTTTCTAGTTGTCTACTTTCTTTATTTCAGTTTAGATCTTCTCTTCTCTTCATTTTCCAAGGAGCTCCCCTTGCTTAACGTACTAGCTACAGGTCTACTACTCCTGTTATAAGGAAATGCCTGGGACCGTGCATATTGCTCCTTATATCGAGAATTTCCTTACATTAAATTTTCATCTTATCTATATTTTCGTCCGTGTGTGTGTGTGTGTGTGTGTGTGTGTGTCTGTGTGTGTGTAACGCATGCGTTCAAAAACCACTCAACCGATTCGCACCAGACTTGGACGAGGTCGTTCCTCAACAT